>VDFB02341744.1:0-115555 GCA_007258455.2 Sequoia sempervirens
ACTTCATTTTCATGCTTCAAATCATCTGCTTTTCCCACCTTTGCACACATGAGTGAAGAAGTTTTCCTCACATACATGAGCTTCTTCATTTGCCCTGTGTTCACCAATGGAGAATCAACTACAATCTTCTTCTTGTCCTTCTTTGGATGAAGCTCTGGATGAAGCTTCCAACAATTAACTTCCTGATGTCCACCTTTGTTGCAATAAGAGCAAGGCGTTTTCAACATCCAGACTTTCTTGCCCTTCTCTTTCTTCTGAATTGGAGATGAGTCTTTACACAATGTCCCTTTCCTGGTTGACTCCAACTTCTTGTACAAAGCCATTCTTTTCCAACACTTGGCAACACTATGGTTATTCAACCCACAAAATGTGCACGGTCTTCTATACCATAAAATTTTTATATTGCCAATCTTCTTAAAGTCAAAAGAAACATTGGAACAATCAGCTTTATTATACCTTTGATGGTCACCCTTGGTGCATGCATGCCGAGAAGAATCTGTGTTCGTTCTTCTCTTGGACATCTTGCATGTGTCACCACTGCCTGAAAGTGATGTGCCATCACCTCTCTCAGATTGTTCTTGGAATGGTTCTTTTAGAGAATTCTTTGCGTCTGCTGCCTTGGAACATTCTCCTTCACCATACCTTGATCCTACAAAATGAGGTCCAGCTTCCATCTTCACAGATTCAACCATGCCTTGTCCATGACTACCAAGCCCCTTTCCATCATAGTCCATCTTGGTGGACAACCTCAATCCAACACCTTGAGACTATTTCTTAGAATCACCAAGAGAACAAGGAAGAGAATGAGAAGAATGAGGAGCTTTCACTGAGTCTGCATCTTTGGCTTTCTTCAACAAGCCTTCTTTTTCAGACTTCCATTCCTCATACATTTCATCAACCTTGGCTTTCATTGCCATGAAGGCCTTATAGAACTCTGCATCGAAGACAAAAGGAAACTGATTTTCCTTATGTGATGACATCTCGTCTCACTGTTTGAATTTGCTCCAAGTATCCCACAACCTGCAACTTGTCAGACTAGCTTTGATACCAACTTGATCTGTAAACTCCTTACTATGAATCACTTAACAACTTGTTAGATTCACCAAGATATAGATTTAAAATTAAGATCGTAACTGATGATGCTTGTGAATTGAGAAAATAACCACATAAAACATAGGAAAGTAAAGAAGCTGACAAAAATCATGCAAAAGAAAAGAGAGACAAAGATTTGATTACAGAGTTCACTAGATTCTGGCTACGTCTCGGGATCCGCAAATAAGTGTGATCGATGCCATTACTATGATGCAACTTCTTTTACATCACCATGGTCTTTCACTGAGTTACAATCCGCTTCCCACTGAAACACTGTCTTGACAAGAACTTTCTAGCACCCTTCCCAGTCCTTCTGTCAGCTTTACCATGGGGATCACGGGGTCGAGCCCCAACAACCTTTTGTTGAAACAAACTTGCCGAACTTCAAAAATTGGCACAACACGTGTCAAAATGCTATTCATCCAGAATGTTGACTCCGCTGCCGACGCGTCTATTGACTTCGCCCCTGTACGCTGACTAGACCACTGACAAAGCAGATGCCACGTGTCATACGATGATTGGTCCGTTCAATATTATTCAACTGCCACATGTCACGCCGAGATTTGTCCATGTCACTTCATATGGCATACACATCACCTATACAGATGGACACATGTCAGCACCCGATTGGTCCACTTCGAATTCTACAGATTGCTGATGTCATCACTTGTACCTCCAAGTCAACTTGAAACTTTGACCAGCCGTTTCTCTATCATACGAGCTCCGTTTTCGACGAAACAAACGCCGCCGGAATCATCTCGATAAGCACTTTGATTTGACATTGATTTCAACAAATTTTTAGATGATCAATTTTTTCACTTCCTGTCGGCCCCTGGTACCCTGTTTGACCAGACCTTTGACCAAGCATAACTCGCACGTACGATATCCTTTTGACGCAATTCAAGTTGCATTGGAATCCTATCACTGTGCTCTATCCATTGATGCCAATTTCAGGAGATTCTAAAGCTATTGGATTTTTGAGGCCTTCAAGATCCACTTGGATCAGCTACCCCCTTGTGCAGTAGATGAGAGTAAGGGACAACCTTGTCTGCTTGTTACGCTATGAATCAGAAAATGGACTGGAGTCTTCCTTGTAGGCCTCTTAGTTGTTTCAATGTTTTTGGTACCTCCATTTCGAGGATTGCATTGACCTTAGCAAGATCTATCTCAATTCCTCTCATAGATACGATATACCCGAGGATCTTTCCTAACTGTACCCCGAAGACACACTTCTTTGGGTTGAGTATGACCTTGTATTCCTCTCACCTATCTAAGATGGAGCCTAATGTGGCTATGTGATCTCTATTTTTCTTGGATTTAGCCAATATTTCATCCACACAATATTCCACAGTTTTATGGATCATATATGAAAGATCAGTGTCATGGCCCTCTGATAGGTTGCTCCTAATTTTTTCAATCCAAACGGCTTCATATTCCAGCAATATGTCCCCCATGGGCAAGTGAAATCCATTTTGTGTTAGTCATATTTTTCTATCATGATTTGGTTGTAGCCTGAGAGTCTATCCATTAATGATAACATCTCACATGTGTCTTACTGGCATATCCATAATCATGTCAATGTTTGGCAGTGGAAAGTCATCCTTGGGACATGCTTTGTTAAGGTCTCTGAAATCTGTATAGATGTGGATGCCCCCAGTGGGATTTGAAATAGGTACAAGGTTTGAGACCCACTCTAGATAATCGATCAGTCGTATGAACCCTGCATCTAGGAGCTTCTATAATTCCATTTTGACCAACAATTCTATTTGAAGATACATTTTCCTTAGCTTTTTTCTTACATGCTTTTCTTCAGGATATAGAGCTAGGTGATGAACCATAACCTCTAGATCAAGTCCAGGCATGTCGGCATAGGTCCACACAAATTTTATTTGCCTTTCTTTCAAGAACACAACTAGAAGTTCTTGTTCTTCTATGAAAAGTGACTCTGCATAGAATGTTATATGTGTGGTAGTTCATCTGTTCCCAAGTTGACTGGGTTGCACTTCTCTGCTAGGACCACTAATTTCTCCTGATGAATTGCACTGAGAGGAAGATTGAATCCTTCATCATCCAACACCTCAAAGAGGTTTTCACTGTTGGATACATCCTTTATTTTTACTATTTTTGGACCATCATAGAGTGTCGCAGTGTGGTTTTCACTCAAAGACCTAGAGATGACTCTCATATTTTCACTTTTGTGACTGAAGGATTCAATCATTTCCCCATAATAAGCATGTATGTCCAGTATGATGTCGAACTCAGCCTTGTAGTCTCCATATGGTATTGTATCTCGTAATCCCATGAATTCTGAGAGAGCCTCATCATTTTTTAATGTGTCCAAAATTGGTGGTCCTCGTTGGTTGTAATCGATGAGTTGAGGATAGACTAGGTTTAAATTTCATGGGTTTGATGGTCTAACTCAAAAGAAAATGTACTAATCATGACCAGGGAGGAATCTTTGAAAAGCATAGGATAGTTAGTTATGGGATCCTCATCACTACTACACAAATTAGTTATGTCAAAGGTAAAATTTTCCATGACTCGACCTGTGGATATTGGTAATTAAAGGGCAGATGTCGATAGCTAAGAGGGAGTTTTGACCTTCTTAGCCAAGGCCAATTTTTCAAGTATGGTCACCTTTAGAGGGGTACATCTGAGGCCAAGATTTCTTATACACTTCTCAACGACAAGGGGTTAAAACAGGCCGTTGTCATTTTCCTTGAGTTTCTTGTTTCTTTCATAGCCCATACCGAGCATCATTTGTAGTCCTTTGTTTCTCTCATCCATTAGAAGATCAAGCACGGGCCTTTCATCCTGATATAGGAGACTGGATATGTCTCTTTCATCCACTATTTCTTGACTTAGATCCCCCTAACTTCTAAATATAGAGGGGTCTGCTTTGAAGGTATGGGATGATGTTTTAGCTAGTTGGGGTTGCCCATGAGTCCTAGGAGATTTAGGTAACTCCCCTATGAGAAAAGCACTTTTCTTCATTATATAATCCCCACACCCATTATCTTGGATAATGACCTTGATTTCAGATATATCAGGAATGGCGAGTGTCTTTGTCTCAGAAGTGGAGGCTAATGTAGCTGCCCAATCTACATATGGAGTTGTAGGGCCTTCATCATTCTTTTGGACTTGGGGGATTTTATAGTATTTTGCTTCCAGATTCTTGCAGTATGCAAAGGGCTTAGCATCACCATGAATCATGAACTCTTTATTTTAATATGGGAATTTGATGCACTGATGGAAAGTTGATGTGACTACTTGCATCCCATGTGGATCCATGGGCACCCCAAGAGGATGTTATAAGGTAAATCAAGGTCAAGTACCTGACATGTGGTTTCCATAATGGCTAGCCCTACTTGAATAGAGAGTTGGATAGTGCCTTGAGACACTCTTTCTTGATCATCATATGCTCTGATTGTGATGCCCTTACCCTTTTCAATGGCATCCTTTGAGAATCCCAGATTCTTTATTAATTTTAGGGAATCTATATTTAGACCCGTGCTCCCATCCACCAAGACCCCTTTGACTTTGTTTCTATGAACCAGAACTTCAAGGTGCAGTTCGTGGTTGTGAGATGGTTGGGAGGGGAAATCCTGATTAGAGAATGTTAGGAGACTTGGATTGGTGATATTTCCAACCATAGCTTGGAATTGGTCAACGTCTAGATCTGTGGAGATGGTGGATGAAGCTAATGCTTTCTCTAGGATTTTTCTATGTGTTGGCGATATCTTTAGCAACTCCATGATGGAGAAATGAGCAGGGATTCTTTTCAACTGGTCTAGGACATTGTAGCCATTAGGAATGGATTT
The DNA here is from genome assembly GCA_007258455.2 of Sequoia sempervirens. Classification (NCBI taxonomy): domain Eukaryota; kingdom Viridiplantae; phylum Streptophyta; class Pinopsida; order Cupressales; family Cupressaceae; genus Sequoia; species Sequoia sempervirens. Next base: position 4,914 of record VDFB02341744.1, read on the forward strand.
CAGATTGGAGGTGGATGCCCTAGGTGGCTGTGATGGTCCAGCAATGGTGACTTTACCGTTGTGTGTTGTGACTCCACAATCATCTTTGGCTCCCTTGATATTTATAACGGTGACCATATCATCTATGGATGTGAAAACATGATCATACACATGGTTCACATTGGCATACTTGGTATTTTCATGGTTGTTCCCCTGGTTATGATCCGACATTGAATTTTTGTATATTTTTAGGTCTTGATTTCTAGCTAGTTGTTTAACGTTTATGACCTTGTCATTGATGAGGTCTTGGATCATATTTTTTAGCCTCATATAGTTGGTTGTTGTGTGCCCCTTAATTTTGTGAAAATCACAAAGGTGGTTGTCATTGTACCTTAGTGGTTTCACTTGGGGTTCTTGATAGTTCTCATAGGTGGGAATTTTGATGAGATTTTCATTTATCAGTTTCTTCATGACTGATTCAATTAGTTCCCCAAGGGCTATGTACTTTCGCTTGTGGGGGATTTTTCTTTCGTGGGGGTGGTCCCCCTTGATTTTTCAGATTGTTGATTTTATTATTTGGTGATTTTTGTGATACCACATTAGCTTGTGTATTGTTTCAATTGTTGCCTTGCAGTTTTTGGTATGTCTGGGTGTTTTGTTTTGGAGCACTAATTATGACCTTGGCATCCACCACACCATCATTAGTGACATTCTTGTTTTTTGGTGCAAGGTTTCTCATTACAATTGGTGGAAGGGAAGTTGTCTTGATGTTCTAGATATGTGGGTGTCCCCCCTTGTGCAATAAGGCCTCGTTCGATGTTGAGCATCTTGGGGATCAAATGGTCATATGTGGTGATACATTGCATCTTAAGATGGAATGCTAAGGTTTTCTAAAGATTGGCAATGATGGTGCAAATTTTTTGTTCTTCCAGCATGGCCCATTTGCTCCTATTGGCCTTGGATCGCCACTGCTACAAGAAGGAAGTGAATGATTCCCCCTTAGCTTGTTAAAGAGATGATAGTTCCTCTAGACTGACATCCATACCTATATTGAATGCGTAGTTTCTTATGAACGCATCTATAATCTCTTGGAACATTTTGATTCTAGGAGGAAGGTGAGAGAACCACTCCTTCATACAACACCAGCCAAACTTTCAGGAAATAGCCGCATCAGATATGTATCATCATATGTGACCTCCATGCAATGTACTTGGAATTCATTGATGTGATCTTCAGGGTTTCTTGTCCCACTTTATTTATCAAATTTTGGGATTTCAAACCCCTTTGGGAATGGTACCATTGCAAGGCTCCTATCAAAGGGATAAGGACATAATTTTTTGGGTGTCTTTGTGGTTTTTCTTGACTGAAGATCAAGCACTTGCTGCAAGAGAAATTTAATTTGTGTTGTCATGTTGTTGGGGTGTTTGAGTGATGGGTGGAGTGTTGGGTATGTTAGTGGGAGTTTGTTGCAAGATTTGTTGTGCGATCAAGGCTTGTTGATATGCCTACATTTTTTTTTGTGCCAACAACGCTTGTTGTTGGTCTTGCTATTGTTGTGCGAACAACACATGTTGTTGGTCTTGTTGTTGTTGTGCCATCAATGCTTGTTGTTGGGCTAGTAATTGGGTTGCTTCTTGTTGTGCTTGGTATTGTTGTAGGGATTTCTAATATTCTTTTTGTTGGGGTTTTTGCAGTTGTGCCTGATATTGAGCTTGCACTTGTGCTTGTTGAGCTTGATACTGAGCTTTAGCTTGGCGGGCAACTTGTGCAACCTAGGAAACCTATGCTGCTTGTGTGGCTTGTGTAGCTTGAGCTGCTTGTGTTGCTTGCAGAGCTTGGGTAGCTTGGGTGACTTGTTGTTGCAACAAAGCTTGAGCTTGGGCAGCTTGTGCTTGTTGTGCTTGGTGTGTAGCTTGAGTTGTTTACGCTTGTTGAGCAGCTTGTTGTGTAGCTTGTGTGTTTTGTGCCTGGAACTACTAAAGTTCCTTTTGATAGGCTTGTTGAGCTGCTTACAACCTGATGCTATATTGGTTAACCACATTTTTTCTTGGTAGCGATGGTGGTGGCAGATTCATAATGGTGTTTGTTGTTGTGATGAGAGGTGTTTTCATATTGATAGTGGGGATTTGTGTGGTGGATGGTGCAATTGATATGCTTGGTCCCTGAGAGACCACATTTACAGATGGTGTAGTGATTGTTTGTGTTGCTTGGATCATTTTCATCTATTGTTGTGATATCAATGGAAAGATCAGAGGATTTGGTATGATGTTTTGATTGATGATAAGGGGTTGTTCAAATTTTGTTGATTTAGTGGTGGTAAAGGATCCCTAAACCAAGGGGCAGTGTGGATGTTAATGGAAAAGGTGGAAGTGGTGGAAAAATGGGTGGTTTGTTCCCTTGTGGAAATGATGGTGATGGGTCAAAAATTCCCCCTGGTCCAAATATCCTCGCTTCTCCTTGCGAAGTCATAGGGAGAGAGGTTTGTGTATTGAGAGGATATGTCGATGTTGCGTGAAAAGATGATGGATCATTGGGGTCATGAAAGGTGAGCAGATTGTATGGGTGTAGTGGAATCAATGGGATGGATTGACCCAAGATGGTGTTTGTGTCCAAATCTTGGTTGTTCACAATGGGGTTTCTTTGAATAGATTGAAGGAATGAGCTTCCCTTGTTGACAATTGGTTGAGTTAGAGCAATGGATGTTGTGATTTGGGGGATGGTTTGAATGATGCTTTAAAATGGATGTTTGGATGATATTGGGGGCATAATCCCAAGAGTCCTCTCCATAATAGTGCTTAAATCATAATTGAAAGGGAGTTTAGCCCCATATTTTACCAATTCAAGCATGTATTAGGAGGGATTGAGCCTCATCATGGTATTGACAATTCTGTGAGTTTTGGGATTTTGTACCATTTCAATAATTTCATCTTGTATCATCCCTAAGACATTGTTGGTGATGTCCTCTACTTGACCTTCCTCTTGAGAATCTTGTGGAAGTGGAGGAAGATTGAGTGTGGGATTGATTTTAGGAGTAGTTTGACTTAAGTCACTCAAAGTGGATGTTTCCTTGTTTGTTTCCATGTTCTTCTTGTGTTGAGATCTTGTTTGAAACATAAAATAGGGATCAATTTTCAAGAATGTAAGACATAAACCTCTAATTCCTTGGATTGATCTAATCTTTAGGTACAAAAAAGAAAGTCTAAGAAATTTAAAGATCAAAGGGATGGTGATGAGATAATGAAAGATGGATGATTGGTGAATGATTGGAACTCTTAGGAAACCTTGAAGAGGATACTAAACTTTAGGACTTTTGGTTTGAAGCTTGATTTGATTTTGATTTTGATTGGATTTTGGTTTGGGTAATGAACTCATAAACTCTGACAAGTTGGATGTTTTCCTAGCATAAACTTGTCCACAAGATGATAATTTAAGTAAGTGTGTAAAGAAGGATTCATCTACACACACCTAGTCAAACAAGATGATTTGGATTTTGATTTCAAAGGATTTTCCCAAAGTTTAGAATAAAGGATTTTTTCAAGATTTCCATGAGTTGTTTGTGAGGTGACTTTTTATTTGATGTTTGAAGTATGGATGAGAATGTTTTGATTTTGATCCTAAGAGATTTAGAGAGACTTTTGCTTACTAGACCAAGGTGTTGAATAACATGCTAATACTTCCTATGTGAGGTATTCAAACCTTTGAAAGAGACTTGTATTTTGACAATAGTAAAATGAACACAAATTTGGATTTTTCGTTGATGCACGTTTATAAAAGTTCAAGGCCAATCTTTCTCTAAATTCGTAAAGCATAGACAAACATTTCTTGTGAGCTTTTTGACTAAGACCTTTGGACTTTGGTTTTTGGATTTTGATCTTTCATAAAATAATTTGAAAGAGCACATGTGTGGGGTCCAATTGTTTCTTATCTTTGCTTAATGAGTTCCCTTTTACAACAAAAATTTCTTGATTAGGTTTTCAAACTATATGTCTAATGTCCTAATTTCTTCTCATCCCACAAAGTCCTTTATGTGGAAATCAAGGAAATTAAGGAAAAAGTTACCTATTGTTGATTTTAGTGAGAGAAAATTAAGATATAAATTGAAATGCTTAGAAGCCTCTAAGGATAGAATCCCTAGGGAAAGCAATAACACTCAAGAATTTTGTCGTTTGAAGGTATTTGCTTCCTCTAAAGAGTTTGAAATTTGATGATCATGGTTGAATGTTTGTTTTCCAATGTTTAAGATCCAAGCAAAGTGTTTTGATTCAAAGAATATGCATAACCCTATGGATAAGAGGCAATATTTGTTGAATTCCCAGCTGGATAAATCCAGTTGCGCTTATTCTTGGTAGATGATTAACTTGCTCCCCTCCATGAAACTCACTTTTATAGGTCAGCCAAGCTTTAGTACCCATGAAACTCCCATGGCATGCATCTCATCTCTACCAAGAACCATAAAAATGTGGGGAAGCTTCAAAGTTCCAACCTCTTGCACCAACAAATAGATATGGATTTGGGCCTCTAAACAAAAGGTTCTAGTATAGGCATTTTGTTCGTGGGGGATCATCCATACATCAAGAGACCATTGTTGCCCTTCTTGTGGGAACAATCCTCGTGATACTTAAACTTTCCTCAAGTACCCGTGCACTTATGTACTAGGTGGAAGCCGTTTGGCTTTAGGGTGTTCCCAGTTGGGTCGTTCCCTAGGGTGATTACTTTTTCCCACCAGGTAAGCCCTCTAAGGATAAACAAAAGCAAGCAAGTACATCCATAGTTCAATCAATCATTGTTTTAGAAACAAAGAGAGAACACACGTGATATACCTAACTCACACACAAACTTTGTTCAATTTTAAGAATCCAAATTGAAGTGTGTATGCAATCACTTATACAACTTAATATCACAAAAATCCTTTTGATTCTCAAGATCACCGTGAGGTACGAGAGAAGTGCATACATCTTTTAAATGATATTACTTTGGATAAGATATTACAAAACATAAAAGACACATGTTCATTTTAATCCTTCAAAGCAAGAATTGGATTCTTTTTAAGCACCAAAAGGAAATGTGAGATTTGTTTGTTCAATTGTTAAGTCCAAAACAAAATCTAGTAAGTTGCCTAAGGTTCTTTTTAATCCCGTTGTTTTGTTCTTTTTAAGCCCAAACAAAATTTATTGAGTCCTAAAGCTTGAAGATGACAAAGTCCTTAGAAAAGGGATTATAATTTCTCCCCAAAGTGTTTAAAAACACTTGATACAATAGAAAGAAGATGTCATAGAGAAGTCTTTGTCTTTGTTTCCTCCCTTCACTTTTTATCAATCCAACCTACAAAAACTAGTTAACACTTACAGAAACAGAAGCCAAAAACCAGTTAGGAGTCAAAAGCAATGAAAATGAAAAAGCACATGTTGAAATTAATTTGAAAACTATTTTTTTCCCAACTCCAGTGGTGCGGTCTATGATAGCAGTGTAGTTTGAAGGATTCAGTGGCACTATATAGCGTCGTTGGGACTAATAGCAACAGACTATGGAGAAACCAGTGACTGCATATGCGTCGCTATTTTGACCAGCGACGGAGTTTGGAGTTTGGATAACTAGTCGACAGGAGGATGACTCAAGCGTTGTTGTTTGGAATTCAAATTTCTAGCGGGAATAACTCAACGTCATAGTTTGGAGTTTGTTAGTGTCGCTATATGGCACTGCTAGACTGGTAGCAGTGTAGTTCATCTTTCAGTGGTGTTGCTTTCCTGTAGACACAAATACTTCAAAAAACAACCAAATTTCTGAAAAAAATGTGTTAGATTATTCAGATTCACCCTCCCTCTAGCACCAAAATGTGAATGGTAATCCTAGACCTACACAAACACAAAGAAAAAACACATAATTAGCCCCAAATGCAAGTTAGAAACAACATTCCCCATGAAATTCATTTTAAACATAAAAACAAGAAATAATATGAACACAATAAAAAGCTATTAAATCCTATTTAAATGATCAAACTCTCAATCCCATGGGGGAATTGGTGCCATTTAATGTGGAAAATGGCGCTTTCCCAATTCCTTGCAAGCTTGAATGATGATTGATGAATATAGATGCTCCTTGATGAGATTTGACCATAACCTAGCTATGAAACTTGATGAAAACTATGAAAATGGATGAACAATGGATGAACAAATTCAAAATCTCAAGATAATGACTTTGCATAAAGTTGTGGATCCAAAATCCAAATGAGAGCCTCTTATTTATAGATGAGAGAGATGGAGGATGAGGCAAAATGGATGAATGTGGGACAAAATACCAACCAATGGCATAAAGCCATTTGTCAACATGTGAGTGGGCAAAGGTGGAGCACATTTTGGTCATTGTGTAATTAAATACAATTAGGTGGAATTTCAAATTTGATGAAATGACAAGTTGGAGGGAGAAGAAAATGATGTTAATGCCACTTGGATCAAGGAAAAGGACATGTAAGAAACTTAAATGCCTTGTTGGATGTACAAACCCTTTTGGAGGGATTTATGTAAGAAAATTAAATGCCTTGTTGGATGTACAAACCCTTTTGGAGGGATTTTTTGAATTTGAAGAATATTCCCTTTTTGATCTACCTTTTTGAAAGTAAATAGAGATTTAATAAATCAATTAAAATGATTTTCATGAGCAAGTTGCAAAAGCTAGAGGATTTGATGGATTAAGATTAGCATTAATCGGGATTTGATTAATTAAGATAGAATTTAGTTGATTTGACACTCTAATTTAGATTTTAGGATTTAAATAAATCAAGAATGAGAAGAAAATGATTTAGACCTAATTAAATAAGGTTTTGATTTATTTAATTAAAGAGGGTGGTGTTTGTTTTAAATCAAATAAAGATAAATTTATTTAATTTAAATGAAATGACCTTAGAGATTAATTAAATAAAATTGATTTATTTAATTAAAGAGATGGCATGTGATGAATTTAATCAAATAAAGATTATTTAATTAAATGATTAGCAAAGGAGATGATTCAAGATGAACTAGTGTTAGTAAAATCAGGATTAGGTGTATAAGATCAATCACTATATTTTTCATGTCTACAATAATATCTAATTGTTGTTCAACAACTTTCTTGACCTCTATATCATCTACAGATTTTTTAAACGTCTTTGACTCATTGAATATGGCATATTTGCTTCTAATGACTTTGTGTTTATCTAGAGCCCATAATCATAACCAAACTCACAATCCACATAGCCTAGAAAAATATGCTTCATGTCCATTTGTCATCTAGCTTACTTCTATGTTCTTTGGGAATATGCACAAATGCTTCACATCCAATGATTTTTAGGTGAGAGTAATCTACCTCTTTACCAATCCAAACATCTTCAAGAATTCCACCATCTAAGGCTGTAGTAGGGGATCGATTAATGAGGTAGTAATTTGTCCTTAATGCTTCTACCCAAAAATGTTTTTTCAATATAGAGTTTGACTTGACATACTCCTCACCTTCTCCATGATAGTGTGATTCATTCTTTCTACAATCCCATTTTGTTGAGGAGTAAGAGGTACAATTTTCTCATTCTTTATGTCAAACTTGTTACAATACTCTTTGAATGCATTGGAACAATATTCTCCACCATTGTCTATTCTCAAACACTTGAGCAATTTATTAGTCTCTCTTACAACAACATGAAACTTCTGAGATATCTTCAATACCTCTTCTTTTCTTTTCATGGGCTAGGCCCAAACCTTCCTAGATGCATCATCTATAAATTTGACAAAGTATAAGGCTCCTCCTAATGACCTAATGTTTACTAGCCCAAATACATCAGAATGTATTAATTCTAAAAAAAAAAAAAAAATTGTTCATGACCACTTCTAATAAATCAAACCCTTCGTTGCCTACCATATATGCAATGCTCACAAAGATCAATATTATAGGATTTCAAACTAGGTAGTAGATTTTTAGTAATAAGTATTTTAAGGTCCTTCTCACTCATGTGATCCAAAAGCTTAAGCCACAAATCTACTAAGATTTCTTCTTTTGCAATAGTAGCTACATTTAATTTCACTGCTATTGCTCTTAATTTATACAATGTTCCTGTCTTGGATCCTTTAGCCATGAGCAGTGCCCCTTTACTAATTTTCTAGCCACTTTTTCCAAAACTTATGGAGCAGCCTTCATCATCCAAACATCCTATAGAAATTAGACTCATGTGTATCTATGGAATGTGCCTAACTTATTTCAGTAAAATATCTTATCCATTCTTTGTCTTGAACTGGAGATCTCCCACTCCAACAATGTTACAAAAATTCTTATTTCCCAAGTGGACTCTACCATAATTACTAGGATTATACACAAAAAAATATCTTTGTTTTGGGTTACATGGTGAGATTCCTCAGAGTCAAGAATCCAATCTATGTTATAGTTGGAGGTATATAAACATGCATCTTCCATTGAAATAGTAAATAAAACCTCATTAGCTGAAACTACAATAGTGGTCTCACCTTCATTTGTGCTAGCTGGTTTTTTATTTGTGTTGGTCAATTTTTGATCCTTCAGTTCTCACTTCTAGATTCAACATTCTCTTTTCATGTGTCCTAGCTTTCCATAATGATAACAAATCAGCCCGCCTCTTATTGATTTTGATCTACCTCTTGAATTTGAATGCCCTTGGTGGTTTTGATCAATTTTTCTACCACGATCATCTATAGTTAAGGCATCTCCTCCCTGGTTTTTTGTAAATGACTTTTTTCACAACTCCTCATTCATTAAGATGCTGCTAACATCATCAAAATTCATGGTTCCTGCAGGTGCAGAAGTGCTTATGGCTACAATTAGGTTTTCTTAGCTATCCAACATGGAGAACATTAGTAGGATGGCTTTAATCTCATCATCCAGAGAAATTTTAATAGAGGCAAGTTGGCTGGTGATTATGTTGAACTCATTAAGTTATTTGCTACTGAAGCACCCTCTTTCATCTTGAGGTTGTATAATTTCTTCATTAAGAAAACCTTATTCGAAGGTTTTTCTCATATAAATTATGTAATTTTTCCATAGTTTTGTTGTTGTCTTCTCTCCAACAACATTAAAATACACACTTTTAGCTAGATATTAACAGATGGTTGCAATCGCCTTTCTATGCATCATATTTAGTCTTCATCTGCCATCATTGTGGGTTTCTTTTATATTCCCTCAATTGGGAAATACCAGTCCTTCAAAAATAGTATATCTTCCATTTGGGATTTCCATAGGGAAAAATTACCCCTATTTAACTTCTCCATATCACTCATTGTTGTTGCCTCCATCACTAGCTCTGATACTAGTTGTTGGGTAAAAAATTTCAACTATCTTTATGTTATCAACAACAATAAGAATCTGCAATAGAATAGAACAAACAAAGCACACAAGAACAACAAGAACAAAGGATATAGAGGATACAAAAAATACAAAGTGAACACATACATACACCCAGAAAACTATATTCTTATATTAAAATATCCAGATATATACATGTGTTCATGCTTCGACACACTTCTATCATAATTGATAGGCAAATGAAGTAGTTGAAAAAATCATTCCAGATCATACATACAATAGATGCTAGAAAACTCTAGATGGTGGGTAGACAAAGGAGTAAATACACTATTGTTGAAGAAGTTTCTAGTCAAATTAGAGAGTAAGTTGGGCAGCTCTAGAAGCCACTTCATTTGCTTCACATGTCATGTGTATAACATAAAATAACTACTTGAGAAGAGTACAATGGTGGCTCCTACATGGTGATCAGCGATGAACTGCTCACTTCTACAATTTTAGCTGCAATCCTTCTACTCCTTTTTCTTCTTCAAAGATTTGGTATTAAAGTAAAAATTCCAATAAATTTGGTGACATCAATGCAGTTATCCCAAAACACAAGTCAAAGAATGTTCATTGGGTGAAGTAGATTTTTTCTGTGAAAGTCTAAGATATGATGCAAGAGCAGTGTACAATCATGAAACTACTTCAAAAGAATGGCCTGTCACTTCGGTCTGGTCATGTCGACATGACAAGTCTATTGTCTCATTATTCCCCCCTTCCCCACATTTTTTGCATTGTAATATCCTACGAAAACTTTGAGAACACCAAAGACTATATGTTGTCTCAGTATTATATGGAGTTATCATTATGGGCATTAATTTTCTTTAGTTTGAATTCATTTATTTTATTTCCAAAGGTTCCAACGACTATCTAATGATATACAATGTTTCCTTCTTGTACTAGTTGTGATCTATGGAGTAGTGGATTAGGAACTCTATGTTTATTCCCTCTCTTTGTACAAGTGTGTGATACAAGATCACATGAAGTGAAGATCAAGGGAGTCCTTGATTTGGGAAGCTATCAAGGCAAGCAATCAAATGCAACTATAAAATTGGCCATTCAGGATATTAACAACAATCCCAATATTCTTAATGGGACCATCCTTTAGTTTGAGACTAAAAAGATAGGAAATACTTCTCTCATAGATGCAAAGAATGTCATGAAATTGTTTAGAGTAAACATGGTATCTGTTATCGCACCCATGATGACACAAGTCTCCAACTTTGTTTCTATCCTAGTTGATTCGACACAAGTAAAACTCATTACATTTGTTGGAAATGATCCATCCATGTCCTTAAAATACTCTGCATATTCAATTCAAGGGATTAGTAGTGATGCAGTGCAAATGGAGATAATAGTTTCCTTACTAAACAATTTTAACTAGAAAGTCATGGTGATCATATATCAAGAAGATGAATTGGGTCTCAATGGGATTCTAACCTTAAAGAATACACTCCAAGAAGCTTTTTCAAGATTAATCCAAAATTTTGTAGTATCTAATGAGTCTTTTAGGGGAGAGGGACCAATAGTTGTGCAAGGTCCAATTGTTGTTCTAGCACTTATGCTTATAATACTCAGTCTTACCACATATTTATACTATACATTATAAATAAATATTCCACATGTAAATAGAAAATTAACAAAATGTTGCCCAAAATGGACCCATACTTGAACACATGAGAACCTATGAATGTTATATAAAAAAGGCATAAATGTATTCATGAAGAAGTGAAATGAATATTTTTTTGTCTCAAATAAAATATCATAATTGTCCACTATAAATGTTTCATTTATAAAATAAAATGTTCATTTAATAAAATAAGGCAGTCATTTAAACAAGTATTGTTATCATAGTGAAAAAATATTGTTCTTATGTGTACAACTATTGGGGTAGCATTGTACAAGCATTGGAGCATTTCATATTAATAGTTTGCCCTATCGCAAATATAAAAAGTGAGCACAATAAATACCATGTATTTTCTCATTAAATGTGAAGGATTTTCAAAAAGTTTTTGTTCAACTATTGGTCCATTTTTGTTTCATATAAGTTATTTTAAATAATTATGTGTTGTTTTTATAGCAAGAAATGGTTTTTTTGTGTTCAACTATTTTTCCATTTGTGTTGAATATACAAGCTAGAGATAACAAAGATTTATAAAGTTTCCAATAGGAATTTGGTCCATTTAGGTTGCATATAAGTTTTCTTTTGAATAAAAATATGATATTCTACAAGCACCAAATGATATTTTTTTGTTCAACTACTAGGGGTACCATGATTGAGTTTTGGTCAAGTGTTTAAAAAGTTGAATTTTGGACACTTCTCAATAGATGTGTTGATGTGGAAATTTGCATGATGAGTCACACCTCCAAACCTTAGTTATAAATAGATAAGAGGCCAATCCATATTTCAAAAAAATGGTGGTCAAGTAAAATATTCCAAGCAATCGCTAGATGCTCGTAAAGTTAGCCTACATGACTGATAGCCCCTCTTTCCTAGTAACTCTTCATGGAAACATATTTGAAAAGCACTAAAGGACAACAAGATTAGAAGTCGTACATTTTTTATACATACTAGTTATGGATTGGCCTAGAAAATATTTTGAGAGGTAAAATATGCAGGCATTATGGAGAAGCAAGGATGGACTTGGATTGTTATAGAGTGGGTGCTAGAAAGTTACCTTATCACAAAATTTAAACACACTCCATAGTCCAAGAGTATCAGCAAGAGATGGAAGGACAAGTTTATGAGGTTGTATCCAAGTGTAACTCACACTGAAGACATTGGCATTGTTAGAGTCCTCTCGCCATATTGTATTTCTTGGATTTTTGAGCATCATAAATAATAACATAGAATTTGATGGGTTTTTCATAGATTCATTTAAGAGAGCTATGGAAACACTTATCCTTTTCAATATGAATTTCAAACTTCTGAGAATAGCACAGAATTCCTAGAATATAGTAACCTTGTTGTGAAAGTAATGAATAAGACATCACAATACTCATAGACCTCTCAACAAAGGTAGATTTTACAAAGCCATACATTGATATAGGCTTCGCTATCATTATGAGAAACCAGAGTATGCTATTGTGAGGGGCCCATCTCATGTTCATACCAGGGATGGCTGACCCTATGTCAAAGAGTGCTCAAGGTAAAGTTAATGAATTGAAAGAAGACATATTGGCCACCCTAACAAAACCAATAAATTGTTCTTGCTTTGAATTTATGGATTTCAAATTATCTTTTCAAAAATGACTTATGTCACTTATTGTAAGTAGAGGTTAGAAAATAAGCTTTCATTCTACAAAAAATGAGTAAAATCTAATCAAAATAAAAATTATTTTTAAATTATTGAATTTCAAAAAGGTAGTAATAAAGTCGTTACATGGTAGTTATCAAAAAATGCCTATAAATACAAGGCTTTGATATTGTAAAGAGATTTTCACAAAGGGGAAAACTTTTGAGGAAGACTTTTCATATAGATCATATAGACCTTTTGGCTTGACACTTTGTACTTAAGAGGTTTTTTTGGAATTGTATAATTTCATAAAGATAATGAAGAATGCATTTGGTTTTTATGTCTTAAATGTGTATTGAGTTATTATTACTGGTTTATCATATGTTAGGTTGGTAATCTATTTGTGTAATTCTAGAAATCATTAGTCATTTGTTCAAAAAATATATGCAGTTGATGAAGCATAATCATATATTGGTATCTTGGTTTGAATGTGTAGAAGTAACTTATATCCTCATGTGTTGAGGGTTGTTATCCTTCTTTCATCATCATTCTACATCAGAAACATACATTATTGTGAAACCACCATGTAAGCTTTCATAGTTGTGAAATATTAGTTGGTATTCATGTGTCTACTATTGGGGTTTCTATAGCTCATTTTATTTTAGTTCTATCTTTTCTCATTTTTTGTAAATTTTTAGGTCAAAAATACATAAAAATTATAAATACACCCATCATTTGAGGGAGTTTCCCCTCTCAAATGCAGACAAAATTTGTTAATCCAATAAAAAGTTCTCCAACGATTGTGACATTTGTCACTGCCCATTAGGTGAGTCACTTTGAAACTTGTAGTGAAAAAATTATTTACCAACAAATTCCTAGGAGGGGAAAAGGTAAGAAGTAATGACATGGTTTTTATCTTAGGTGGAATTTACATATAATAGTGAGTAGAAGTAGTAGCAAAAAATTATTTGAAATTATGGATGGAATTAGTCTAAGCTATGTATTAGAGTTACGAGATATAAAAAAATGAAGACAAAAGGAGTACAAAGGTAGAAGAATTTTTAGAACACTTCAAGAGAATGCATATAGGATTAATAAGTCACTTGGAGTAGAAGAATTAAGAACACAAAAGCATCTAAAGATTTTTTGGTTAGAGATGAAGTAACAATATATCACAGAAAGGAAATATTTTTAGTTGGGACTTCAAAAAAGTTGAAGATGAAGAAATTTGGATCCTACAAGTTTGTGTAAAAGTTTGATTCAAGAAATGAATATGAAGTAGAGCTACTAAAAGGAGTAGGCATATCCCAATGTTCAACATCATAAAATCTTACCAATATTATGAAGGAGATCCAACCAATAGGAGTGTAGAAGAGCCAATATAGAACCTCATACTTCCATAACCAAAAGAGGAGAGATGGCTACATTGGAAAAAGAACCAAAAATAATTAATATGAGTTATTGTTGGTTAAATATAGAGGTATATTAGAGGAATACTCAAGGTAGGTTTCTATGGTTGAGGTGGACCATCTTGGTTTCCCTCTGGTTATTGGAAATTGACGTACTCACTTACCAAATAACCCTAGGTTTCCAATTGAAGAGCACCCTAGGGAGCAAGGGTAATATTGCATTATTGAAATAGTTATAATTTTTTTATGAGTTTTATATTCACTAGCTTGTTGTGAAGGAAAACATCACATTTTATCTTAGTTTACCTTTTAAGTTCACAAATTTCAGTATAGTAGTAGATAGTGTTGATGGATTCATGTTAGCATTTGAGGTCATTTAGATTAGTAATAAATTATAAATTATCTTGAAAGCGTCTATGGGTAGATAGGTTTACACAATTTAGATTTTTTCTATTGCGGTAGGTTATTCAAGGTTTGTCCCAATATAGTATTATTTCTAAGGAACTAATTAACCATTGAGGGTGTACATCTTATGTATTGTGTGGACATTCTGCACCATTTAACCCTTCAAATTTATAACCTCTTTTATTTCTAGATGATGACATGCTTTATAAAGTGTCAAATTTTTCACCACCTCGAAGCTAACATAGATCACTTGGAAAGTTAGAGATTTCTATATATTTTCACCCTATAATAATTGGAAGCAAGACAAAGAGTTGGATGCTAGGAAATATAATTCAAAGTGTGAACACAAGGATGAAGGATTGGAAAGGATATTTAGGGTGAGGAATCTAATGTCCTTAGAAGTATCAAATATTAGTTGAACTATTTAGTTTTAATAGTATTTATTAGTAGTAACAATTAAAGGATTGTGGATTTCATATGCTAATCTCATTGTAACAAGATCTATATAGTTGATTATGATATTAGTAAGGTATTTTTGATGTTCATATTGTTCTTTGTTACTTTTGTGTTGTGTGAATTTTTGGCTACATGGTTGTAAAATATTTCATTGAACCCTCTACCATGACTACATCAACTACCTTCCCTCCACTAGGTGAGTGGGCCTTGCTCCTCTAAATAAATAAGACTATATTATTGACTAATGCATGAAAGTTCTTAAGAATAGACTTATTTCACTAATAGCAACAAAATTTCATAAATATTATATTTTTATTGCTCAAAAAAATATTAACATGCTATATTCCAAATGACTATCATTTTGACTCATTAACTAGCTCCTTTACTGAATATTCATTGACTTGTATCTTCTATGAGTTTGGTAATCTTATTTATTCAAGAAGTTCTACTAGTTTTCTAAAATACTCCTATATTAACTCTATTGCTCTTATATTTTCACCATCATGCACATACATAATCATTATGGATTTTATTCGTATTGGGAATCTAAGTTGAAAAATAACTATCATTTGTAAATGACTTTATTACAAATATTAAACTTGAATATTTTAAATTTAATCAGTTATCCCCACAAAGTATGGGAAATGTTGTCCCTATAGATGTAAGTATTTATTATTATTTTGTCCTTAATTATAGGTACAAGGTTGGTGATGATCCCTTTTTGAGTAGTTGACTAGTTTTAGGGTAGGAATCTCACTATACCTTTGGAAATTTTCCCTACAAGACCTTCACTGCCATCTACCTAATAACTAGTTTCCACCTTTGTTACTTTATAATTATCCTATATTTCTCTCCAACCAAAATATTTGAGCATTGTAATCTTCAAAGCTAACTCTTTGAACTAAAATTCTAAAGCAAGTGGTGGTAACTCTAAAGCTTGTCCAAAAATATATTTTCTTTGCAAGAGTTTAGCAAATTTTTCATAAAGATAATCTTTAGAGTTTATTCGTATTCCACTATTCATATAAAAAGTGCTTCCTATTTATAAAAATATACATTTATTTTAGCCAAATAAAGAGGTTAGATGAATTAACATTCAAACATCAATCAACATTCAAGCATCAATGATAACGTAATTTCAAACCAATATGCATATCATATTTCCACTTTAACTAAGCTATAATTCATAAACTACTTTTAAATCCACTTGAAAAGTTATGGGAGAGGAGTTTCATTTTACATAAAAAATTAGACACTTTACAATCTCATCAAGTTTCCCAACTAACATGGATGAATAATGGATGGATAGCAACAACATTATCACCTAAATTCACTTGCTTCTACTTCACTTTTTTGCAATAAGAATACATAGAATGCAAACTACTTACTATCAGTTAACTAGGACAACTAAATGAGAAACAAGAGATGGAATCAAAAGAAAGTTTTGCTTAACCCAAGTTTTGTAGTATGATTGCATTAGTAGCTAGTAATAGCTTTGGTGTTGTTATCAACCATTAAAGGAATAAATTGTTATAGATTGGACCCACCAAGCTCATTCACAAGGTAAAATGTCAATAGGCAGACTTAGGTAGGTGCATATATCATTTTGTTATGCCCATTTTTTTTTAACTTAGCTAGTGAGAAAAAATATAATTATGTCGAAGGCGTTTCCTTATTTGAGCTTCATGAGCTCATTTTCTCCATGAATGACGAACATTAATAGATAAACTTGGTAAGGTGGTTGAAGCAATTATATCCATTTATTTTTTTCACCATTTTTCTAGTTGTTTTTCATCAATTTTTGCTACTTTCCCTATCACTATTGGTTTTTGAGCTCCTTCAAACGCTTCCTCATTAGTATTTTTGGTGAGTGCGGCTTGAAGATAAGGTTTCAACAGAGGTTTTAGAGTATATTTATTAAAATTAAAATTACGGCTATAATAATGAGCACATTTAGGTTTTAACATTACAACATCCTTTCCCTTTAAGTATATATTAGCATAATTAAAATATAATGCATATTTTTATATAGTAAAAAATAAATTATAAATAATATACTTATTAATTATTATATTTTTATATAATATAAAATAGAATTAATATATTTTATATATTTTATATAATAGATTGCATGATATATAATAGAATTATATTTATTATTATTATATAATAGTATATATAGGTTATATTATTATTATATATTATATTTTATAATAAAAAATTATTAAGTATAAATATGAAATTATTAAAATTAATAATTAATATATTTCTATATAGAACAAATTAAATTAATATATAAAAATTTGGTACTTTAATTGATCTTTGAAGAGATTAGGAAAAATAGAGAGAGATAGAGGGAGAGACAATTCTATATGGAGAGAGGTATATATACTAGCACTTGCATCTAAAGGAGGTTCAAGGATTATGCTGATAGAAAACTATATTTATGTTAATATGTTAGAGAGTATGTGTGTGTGCATGGATGCACTACAAATTATAGTTACATGTGGCTAGATTAAACAAACTAATAATAAGTGCTAAATAATGGAATGAAATAAAATTAGATAAATCTAAAAAAAAAAAATTTAAAGAAATTAAGTATTATCTGATTACGAAATATTTGCATACAAATTTAAAACATAAAGCAATGCAAATGAAAAAAAGAAGTTATTATCAAATCCCTTTATCTCTAGACATGTCTCCCTCTCTCTATCCATCTATCTCTATCCCTCTCTACATATTTATCTCTTCTATCTCTATCTATCCCTCTCCTTCTCTCCTCTCCACATCCCTCTCCTTCTCCTTCTTGATCTCCATCTAAAAGAAGTTTTCATTAAATCCCCTTATCTCTAGGCATGTCTCCCTCTCTCTATCCATCTCTCTCTCTCTCTCTCTCTCTCTCTCTCTCTCTCTCTCTCTCTCTATCTCTCTATCCCTATCTCTCCCTCTCCCTCTCTCTGTATTGCAAACATAACATGAGCTTGTTTGTAATAGAGCCTGATTATCTTCTTATTCAGAGGTTTTATTTCAATCATGTTTGGATCCCTGTAAGTGGATGCGTAGTTGATTTGAATCTATCACTTCTCCATTGAAAAATTTGTTGTACAAACATCGTTTGCTAAATGGCCTACCAATTCACCTCATGTACTACATAAACGTGCATGCAAAAAATAGACCAAAATTTATCCTAATTGACCTTCCACACATCTTTGGCATACCCATTGCACACTAAGGTGCAATTGCTAGTTCTATTATTGGTGGTGATATATCTCCTTAGGTGGATCTTATCCTTCCCATGGTGTGGTTTATTCTTTAGCCTTAATTTCTATTCAAAGCTCGAATACAATCTCAATTCCTTCCATGTTTTCAAATTAGCTTAAAACAACAAGAGAGACTCCACATTATTACACCCTATAGATATTAGGGGGGCCCTTGTTTCACTTAAGATAACAAAATAGACTATAAGACTTCTCTTATAAATTAGTTTCTAGCTTGGATCATTCACGGATAAAATCAGACATCTTAGAAATTAATTTAAAAGACAATCTTGATGTCTTCATTAAGGAAGCTTAAGCAATACTAAGATATTTAGAAAATTTGAGAGAGCTTAAAATGCATACATACAATTTCATACAATAATTATTTAAACTTATTTAAACAATTATCTTCTTCAATCCAACATATTAGATGCATAGTTTACTAAAATATTAATTAACAATGTAAGATAAACCAATCAACATAAATCCCTAAGTTTACTATATACACAATTTCAAAAATAAAAACTAACTAAAATTTAAAATGTCTTTTATATTTAAATTAATTAATTATCCTTTTCTTCAAATGTATCTAGTCTAGATAGACATCGGTGCCCGTCACTTACGAGACCGTCTAGAAATTAGAATCGTGCTTAATGTCAACTCAATTATGAAGTCCAAACAAAACTGAGACGCCGAACAACGCGCTTCATCATGGGGAGCCGCCGGCCACCAAAGTCCTTCGTCAATGGCAGATGCGTGTGTATCTCAAACCCACCTTGCAGTTCTATATTGACTTCCCAACATTGAGCCCTCCCGACCACACGAAGAATAGCCATCGATTCACCACACCCGGCCGATTTCCCTCTATATATAGAAATCGGATAAAAGAATTTTATCATTCGATTTGAACTGTGCAGCCATGAAGGTGTTTCTTTTTCTCTTGATTGTTTCCTCCCTTTGTATCTCCCGCTCACGGGCGGCAGATCCAAAGCTGGTGTTTGCCCATTACATGATCTATGCCAACGACGACATTAGCGTCCTGAAGCAGGAGATCCAACTTGCGCAGAGCAAAGGCATAGATGCCTTCGCTCTCAACAGCAATGTGTGGCGCGAGACGCTTGTGGACAATATGTACCAGGCCGCCCAAGAAGTGGGTTCCTCTTTCAAGATCTTCTTCTCCGCCGACATCCACAAGGACGACAACGGCAATCTCACGCCGGACCAGCTGGTCACCATGCTTACCAACTACAAATCCCACCTCAACCAGATGACATACCAAGACAAACCCCTGTTCACCGCCTGGCTCGGCAGCGACGACACCTGGTGGGCAGATTACAACTACTCTTCTGCTCTTGACGGATGGAACGCCGTATTTCAGAGCGCCGGCGGAAAGGACAACTTCTTCTTCGTCCCCTTTTTCCCCACGGACGGCACACCAGAGGGCGTTCAGGGCACGCTGGAGAAATTCACTACTGTTATTGACGGGCTCTTTGCGTGGGACACGTCAGCGTGGCCCTACTTCAGCCCCGATTTCCAGAACCCTTCGGTCTCCAAAGATCAGAACTATCTAACCGCCTGCAATGACGCAGGGAAAGTGTTCATGGCCAGCCCCAGCCCCTGGTTCTTCAAAAACATCGCAGGCTCCTGCTGTTCTGACTACTGTAAGGATAAGGACCTCAGCAACTGTAACTGTCAAGTGAAGGGAAATTACCAGGGTCCGGGTCTTTGGATCACTAAGTGGGAACAGCTCATAGATCTGAATCCCCCTCTCTTGGAAATCGTAACGTGGAACGACTGGGTCGAGAGCTCATACGTGGCGCCGCCACTCAGCACTGCCGCTGCCGATGTATTGAATTTCACACACCGGGCTTTCTTAGAGCTGGGGCAGTACTACATCAGCTGGTACAAGACCGGTAGCGCGCCGGCGATTACGGAGGATTCGCTCTACATGTTTTATTATACCCATAGTAAAGATGTAATCGTGGCGGCCGACGGGTGCCAGGTGACTTATTCCGACCAGCTCAGTGATAAATTGTACGTGACGGCAATGCTGACTGCGTCTGCCAGCCTGGAATTGCGATCTGGAAATTCGTCTGAGACTTTCGATGCTGGGCAGGGGGTGTCCACGTGGAGTATGGATTTCCAGGAAGGGCAGCAGGTGGCTGTTTTGACACGTGGAGGTACGACGGTGAGTACGCTGACTGGAAGCATAGCCATCAGTAATTCCAACGTGGAGACATATAATTTCAACGTTTATTCCACGTGCACCACGTGTAATTGACTACACTCCAGTAATTGGAGAAGTGTTCATTTACTCAATAAGCTCCGTCTCAAAGGGCATTCGTTGTAATATTTTGTATTATGAAACATGGGTCAATGAGTTTGACTCAAAACTACACGGTTGAATCCTGATAGCAATATCATAATTTGACACGCTGTGAAAAAATACCTCCTACTTATCAATATTTTGTATTTGTTATATTTCACGTGCTTTTTGTCTCTATTTTATTATTATTATTATTATTTTATCGGATTAAGCATATTATATAAAACATTTTAACTCTTTTAAGTTTTTTTTTTCCAAATGCTTTTGGGTTTCTAGAGAATTGAAATGTTTGCAAAGAGTTTCCTAAGATAAGTTTTGTTGAATCTATATGTTAAAGACATTATAAAAGGATAAGTTTATACAATAGAGGATTCTCTTACATAAATAAATAAAGAAAAATATTAAATATATAAGAATAGAACCATGATGGGTCAAAAAGTGGCAATACGTAGAGTATGTGACTGACGATTTTTTTTTTAACCCAAAATTGATGTAATGAAAAAAGTTTATAAAGGAGATTTTGATCTTTCCATCAGTATAGATTATGTTTTACTTTGAATTTATTAAATAATTATTATTTATTTTCTATTTGAATTATGACTAAAGTCCTTATTGATAGGATGATTTAAAAACATATATAGCTTTCAAACGGTATCACATTTTTTGAATCTGAAACATGTTTCACATTCTATGCTTCACATACTATAGGATTAAAAAAAGAAATATTGAATTTTATGAAGTTTTGACCAAGTTATGGTGGTCGAACATACGAGTTTTTTATTTTTTTTAAAGTTGTAATAAAAAATTCATAATTAATTATTTACTTGAAAAATTTACAAAAAATATGCATCACATCGGACATGAGTCTTCTACTTATATCTAAAATCTTATAAAAAAATGTTATCATTTTATTATGGTTGGGTGGTCGACACCTATTTTCTTTTTTTCCCTAAAATTTAAGTACTATTACATTGAAATTTTAAATTTTCACCAAATAGATTTTTCCCTTTTTTAAATAAACCTAGTAATTTAAAAATTATATTCAATTTTCTACAGATTCTGTTCTTATATATTTTTGAAATAATATAGATAACTTATTCAATTTTTTACATCAAGTTGCCTAACTCTGATTTTTTTGAATATTTTGTCACTTAAGGGCCTTATTTTCCATGATGATCCTGCACATACCCTCACTAGCCATTAATGCTTGTTGCTTAGAAGGCACAATGAGGCTCATTTTAATTAACTTCAAATCCTTTGGAATTAGAAGATTTAAAAATGTATTAATGATAGGTTTGACATATGTATCTCCTATATAAATTGAATGGGTGTGAAATCAATAAACAAATACTAAATATTCAAGCTTAAGGTTAGATAACATACTCATAATCAATTGTAAATCCTCCTCTATCTATATTATAATCCTTTAGCTATGCTCTTAGTCTTTAAAGCTTGGAGATTTAATCTTAGATGTGGCCAAAACTATTAGGAACAATTACATTTAGCGCATAATTATTAATTTGATATCCTGCATTCTTTTTAGTCTTACCATATAATATATCAAGAGCCTTCCAAGCCTCCTTAGGTGTTTCACATGTTTGAAGATAAAATTATAAATCAAAAGACTAAGAGTTTTATCATGGTTTATCTCCCACACTATCTTTTCTTTAACATAGTAGTTTGATGAATGGTTTCTTTTACATATCCAGTACAACATTTTCCCATATGATAGTTCTATACTATTTTTTTCATTAGGCATAATTATATGGAATTAGAAGTTTACCTTGAGTTTTCCCTATTGCAAGAATGTATAGAAAAGAACTAAAAGCAAATAATCAAAAAAATACCACCTCCACAAGTTCACTCAATTAATGATCCCCCAATAAATTATGTCCCTGATATTTTTATTTAATGTGAATATGGTTACCACTTTTCAAAGAAATGAAGTGGTCTTGATCTTAGTGTATTATAAGTGTCAAATTAGACCATAGATATGATAGTATTTTTTATGATATAATGAGATTAATCAAGATATTCTAATGCAAAGTACATGAAAAATTATGTACATTTAAAAAATATAACAATAAATGTTACCATATGAGACCAAATGAATACTTGGAAGTTACCAAATGAGTATTGATCTACATCACTAATGAGAATCTGTAATTTCTATAAAGTTTAGATATCAAAATAAAAATGGGTAAACCAATATAAATCTCTTAAAAACCTATCCTAAGTAAAAAGTACTTGAAGAATAGAGTTGATGTGGCTTGAAATCAAACCATCAAAGGCCATCTACAAAAACCAAAATACAAATGTAGAGGGGGTAGGAATGGGGAGGAATTTTTTTTTATGTCATGCTAACATTAGAAAAATAATATTTGTAAGATCCTCCCCAAAAAAATACCATTATTCTACCAAGATTTCAAAATTGATGACTAATTAATGTAAAACATCTACATAGTGAAATTGCCTAATTTTGAAATAAGCTACCACCTTCATATGGTGAGAGATTGCTTTTGACATACCAATTTCATTTTAATCCCACATGAGTAAAGGAGGGAGGTGGCATGGACAAGTTTGGATAAGTTATAGAGTGGATGAGAGTGGAGTAGGTGCTACCTATTAAGAGTCATCACTATTAGTGTTGCCACAAATGGTGTTGAGGATTTTGTTGCTATCACCTAGCCACCTCTACAACAATTTTAGCTTGACAGTAAAATTTGCATGACAATGGAGAAAAAATTATATCTAGTGGATGAAAATGAAGTGTTCTAGTTTCAATGATTTGACAATTAATCTATGGGTTCTTGGGCTTCCTAAATATGATGGTAGGCTTAAATTTGACCTAAAATATTCTAAAGGATCAAGAACCTGCTATATCTAGCATGCACCTCCCAACATCAAATGCTTGGAGATCTAGCCTCCAATGTACAATGAGTATATTCAAAATATAAAAAAATGAATTTCTTAAATACTATGGCATTTATGGTGAACTTATATTTTCTCCAAAATTTTACCAAGGTAACCTACAAAATAAATCCAAAATTAAAACCCTTATGTTTCATATCATTATCAATATTTTTATTCTATAGATTATCATTCTATGTAAGAGAAGAGAATAATCAAATTCTTTTAAGAAAGTAATTATTCTCTAATCCTATAAATGCAATAGACCTAATACATCATAGAACTTTCATACCACACTAGAATTTTTCATGAATAAATTCACCCATGACTAAATGTCTATAAGTTGATTAAAATATAGAAAAATGAATAAATAATTTTTATATGCAATATCATGCAAAAAAAGTTACAAAGAGTAGTTCAAAAAATTATATAAGCCTTTTGGATATAAGAATACATATGAGATGTCTAAGAGGCATGAGTTCAACTCTCAATCACTCTGGATACAGAGGTGAATTAATTCAATTTAATTAAGATAGTGGTAGCCTTGATTGAACAAACTTGGCACCTAAATTTTATCAATCAAGAATTGATGAGGTATTGGTGGTACTTGTGTGCCTCAAGTAAAATCTTACGCATGCAACCATTATTTTCTTAGCTAAGATAATGAAATGTCCTAATTAGCCCAAGTAAACACATTAAATAGGTGTCATACCATACATAGGATAAAAATATATTCAAAGTAAGTAAATAAAATTGCATCAATATATTTTATCAAATAAACTCAAAGTTTGCTTCACTTAAGCACTTCTATTCATGCAGAAGATCTAAGGATGAAACCCCTTTAGTTTTCTAATGTGAGTTCATCTAGGAATTATATTTATGCAAAAGGTTGTAATTTGTAATTTAAATATTTTTGGTGTATTTAAATATTTAATACTTAATTCCATCTTGTACAAGAATTTTGTAGTATTTATGCAATATATTGAGACATTATTTAGCTATGATCTATCATAGTAGTATCAAATCTTTGATCTTAATAACCTATATGATAAATTATTGATGTGAATTATGAAATTAATTTGGAGATATCTAACAAAAGGAGAAATGGTAGATCTTCAAGATATAATGATTAAAAAAAGTTAACAAAGGTAAAATGATCAATCTAATGAAGGTTTTGTTAAGAGTGGTAGAAAAAATCTAGTTTCAACTAAAACACCACAAAAGATAATGATATTTTCATATCTCTTAATGTTGAATAAAAATTAAAAAAATTAAAGAGTACAAGATATATTATATCTTTTAAAAAAAATGTCACTATTAATTCAAAGAAAACTAAACCCATGTTCTTAGAAAGGATAATAAACTAGAATCATAGCCACAGCAAGCCATTAAAGAACATATCATTAAGTGGGAGGATGATAAAAAATTTATCTAGAAGGAATAAAGAATTAAATCATATGTTTAATAATCTCAAATAGAGAAGAAGGAATCCACATTGGATTTTAAATGTCAAGATTTTGTAATTGTACAAGATATTCAAATATTTTTGAAATATATTTTATTGATAATTCTGCAATGCCTAGTTTCTACTTCATTTCTACTATTTCTACCTATTTGTAGGTTTTTATTATGACACTTGATATTCTAGTAATGCATGTACTATTAACATCCTAGATAAGAATATGGAAGATGACATATTCTCAATAGTATGTATGGCCTACCTCCATACAAAAAAAAAATGCCTAGCCCCTAAATATAAAATATAAAATAAGACCTTAAGATATTACATAATAGATTTTTAATAGGTTATGTAGAGGATCTTACAAAGATTCACAAGAAAGTAGGAGAGATATTCTAATGAAAACGTTTTAAGAGATTCTCAAGCACATTAGGAAGTACACTATTTTCTAACATATTAAACAAGATAATTTATATCCTATAAGTTTACTTCAATAATTTTATATTCTTAATTAGGAATATGAATGTGCATCTACATACCTCATCACAAGTTTATCCTAGTCATCCAACTCTCTAGCAAGAAATATATAAATGGGATGATAACCCAAACCATTATCGCATCTCATCTTCATATGTAATATTATGTTATTGGTGAAGGAACTTGTTGTCACGTGGGACTCTCAACCCTCATCAGTACCGCTTAACCTCTTTGATGTCGCCTTCACTAACAACTTAGGCTTTTGGTGTAGTGATAGTTAGTTTGAGTTAACAAAACTAGTGACTTTGTTGGTGAGGGTTCGACTCCCATTCTTGACACTCTTTCCATTTTACAATTGACTGAGTCTGTCAACCTCTCGACTAAGAGGTAAATTGTTGTCATGTGGGGCCCTCAACCCTCGTCAATACCCCTTAACTCAGCCAATACAAAACTCACATACCACCAAATCCATCATCTTTAAACACAACTACCATGAGATGGTGTAATATGAATTAGTGTTGGTAAGATTTCTTTATGTTTTATTAACTCTTATACTTCATGTTTGTCCTATTTTATTGTAAATCAATTTATAAAGAGAAAGAGCACACGCTAATGTTTGGAGAAATACCTATAATTTTTTTTGACAAAGTTATCTTCAGAGTCGTGCATATAAGAATCAAGCTGTTCTATGAATGGTATTGTGCAAGTGTTCGCTCTATTTCCCACACTTCGGAGTGAGAGGAACGTTGATAATCGTTTGGTTGTGAGTACGGCTTTTTACGAGCCGTCTTTTTCATGGCCATCGGGAAAGATGAGAACTGAAGGATCAAACTAACAACAATGGTAGGGCTTCCAAAAGGTTCGTTGTTCTCCGCTGATTTTTCTACTGTTCGTTTGTTGTTCTTCGCTGAAGTCAAGTCTTCGAGTTTGTCGACAAACATCCTTTTGTGGTCGTCGACTAGCATCAATCACGACAGAGAAAAGTAAAAATGAAGTGTTTTGTGGGAATCGGAATACTGGTGAACTGAATGTCAAATCATTGGATCCTTCTTTCAGATCATATTCATTTAGTAATAAAAGTCTATTGAGCCTTATAGTGAGAAACCTGACAATCCGCCCAAGTCCTTTCTTTGACGGAATCCGCTCAGTACCAACCGCACGTACATACAGATCTGATTTGCTCAAAGTGTTTTGAAGGTATGATCTCTTCAAAATGACTTACAGGTATGACTGTGACCTGTAACGCAATGTAGATCCAGTATAACGCGATTAGTAATTTCCAATGTAATGTCAACGTTGACTTCAATTTAACACATGCAGTCAATGCCACTGCACGGGTCGGTGTTTAATTTCTGTTAAATGCTGTGAGTTATAATGTCCCTCGCATCGCTCTATCTCGAAGCTTAGACTTTTCATAATTATTTTATGGTGTAATAATGTTTTATTAAATGAAAGTTAAGTTGCGAGTTTGAATTTTAAAAGGATTGGTACTTACATTTCATTTAAGTGATTTAGGAGCATGAGGTAGTCTCATTAGTTATAAATTATTGTAGAATATCCAACATTGTAACAGATTATAAAAGGATTTTTTTCTATTTCATTGCCATTTCATGTGATATGATATGTTTTTAGAAGTTCATTTTTAATGTATTATTGTATTTAGATTAGAATAATGTTTATTTGAATATAACATTAATATATTTTTTAGTGATCATTATATATAGAGTTTTAAGGAGTCATTTTTGATGTTGCGTTAGTGTATAGAAATGGGTTAAAAGTGGTGATTTTTTTTCAAATTAATAAAATTTAAAGTCCAACAAGTGATTTGAGATGCATACATTTTGTTAGTCATTTAAGGATTCAAGTTCTCAAGATCGCCTACAAAATAAAAAATAACCTTTTGTATAAGAGAAAAACAAAAGCATAAATTTGCAATGATGGATGCAAAATAATATTAGATCAAATGTGTTCAATACACAATACTTGTGATATGCAATATAATACAATACAATATGCAATGCAATGGAATTACAAATGAGACCCCTTGATTATATAGTCAAGATGAGATGTAAGATTAAACAAGACCATGACAAGTGCCTTGATCATATGATATGAGACAACTAATATTAAATGACATAGGACACAAAAAGTAAATGACACAAGATCATATAAGATCTAATGCCCACTATGACTTATAGAAAGATTCTTAAGATCAATGTAAACTTAACGTGTGAATAAGATCTATTAGGTGAACTAGTTAAGTAAAATACCTTATTCACACCAACACATTTGAATTGGAAGATGATAAAAATAAAAATATATATATATATAAATTTAATTTATAAAATACTAAAGTTTTTTAAAAATGATCAAGATTAATATAATCAAATACTTAACACACCAAAACAAAAACAAAAAAACAATTATTGTTGAAATTTCACATATTATTATACGTCTTTTATTCTTTTTGTTTTACATTAATTATTTTAAAAATCAATAATTCGTAAAAATATAATTAAGAGTGAGTATTACAAATTTTTAAATCGAATGTTATTTTGTATTTATTTTTCAAAATAGATGTATCGAGATAAATTCATCACTGAATATGAATATTGAACTTAACTTCGAAAAAAGACAAGAAAGAAATCAATATGTAAAAATGAAACATAAATCAATCGTATATTAAAAAAATAGATAAAAAATCATATATGTATTTGAAGCGTATGAAAACATTATTGAAAGAAAATAATCCCTTCTGAGTCCGTCCAAAAACCCTTTTGAGTATGTCGACTATATCTTTGATGGCCTAGAAAGGATGTGTTTTGTTGTTACCCCATTATACAGTAAACTCAGAAACGCCAAAATGCAGTCATTTCTTTGACGGAAGCCGCCCACAATCGTCGCCGAATGCCGCCACGAACAGCATTTATTCACGGGCCGACCAAACGTTACACGGAAGTGGACTTTGACTCAGCCCACCCGACGACTTTCTGTAACTATATAAGCAGAGATTGAGCAAACGAAGGATTCAAATGGCTGTGACCTCTGCAACAATGAAAGTGTTTCTTTTTCTATCAGTTGTGTCCTGCATTTTTATATGCTGCGCAAGGGCGGCAGATCCGCGTCTGGTGTTTGCCCATTACATGCTCTATGCCAACGACAACATTAATGTACTGAAGCAGGAGATCCAACTTGCGCAGAGCAGAGGCATCGACGCCTTCGCTCTCAACAGCAATGTGTGGCGCCAGGGTCTGGCGGACAATATGTACCAGGCAGCCAAAGAGGTTGGCCCCTCTTTCAAGATCTTTTTCTCCGCCGACATTCACAAGGACGGCAATGGCAACCTCACGCCCGATCAGCTGGTCACCATGCTCACCCGTTACAAAACCCACCCCAACCAGATGACATACCGAGGCAAACCCTTGTTCACCTCCTGGCTCGGCAGCGACGATTCCTGGTGGTCAGAGTACGGCTACTCCACTGCTCTCAGCGGATGGAACGCCGTTCCAAAAGGCCGGCGGAAGGAACAACTTCGTCTTCGTTCCCTTTTTCCCCACGGACGGCTCATTGGGGGGCGTTCAGGGCACACTGGAGAAATTCAAAGATATTATCGACGGGCTGTTTGCGTGGGACACGTCGGCGTGGCCCTACTTCAGCCCCGATTTCCAGAACCCTTCCAACTCCAAAGACGAGAACTATCTGAGCGCCTGCAAAGCCGCGGGGAAAGTATACATGGCCAGCCCCAGCCCCTGGTTCTTCAAAAACATCGCAGGCTCCTGCTGCTCCGACGCTTGCAAGGCGAAGGACATGAGCAACTGTAACTGTCAAGTGAAGGGCAACTACCAGGGTCCAGGGCTTTGGATCAAAAAGTGGGAGCAGCTCATACAGCTAAGCCCCGCTTTCCTAGAAATCGTGACGTGGAACGACTGGGTGGAGATGTCCTACGTTGCCCCACCACTCAGCACAGCCGCTTCTGACGTCTCGCAGTACACGCACCGCGCCTTCTTGGAGCTGGGGCAGTACTACATTAACTGGTACAAGTCCGGCAGCCAGCCCGCGATTACCCAGGATTCCATCTATCTTTTCTATTATACCCAAAGCAAAAACATCGACGTGCCCGCTGATGGATGCAAGGTCGTGTATTCTGATCAGCTAACTGATAAAGTGTACGTGACTGCGAAGCTCACTGGGCCTGCCACAGTGGAATTGTGATCTGGAAGTGTGGTTAAGACATTCAATGCTCCCAAAGGGATAACCACATTGAGTATGGATTTCCAGGCAGGGCAGCAGGTTGCAACCCTGAAGCGCGGAGGTACCGTGCTCAGCACGCTGACTGGAAGCAAATTGATTAGTAATGCCAACGCAACGCATTATAATTTCAACGTATACTCCACCTGCACCACATGTAAGTAGCGCCTTTCAGACGAGTGGGGTCCGCTTATCCAATAAGCTCTCTGGTGGAGGGCATTACTAATAATCTCACCTCAGCACGCTTACTTTGTAATAATGTATTCGCTTCAATTATGAATACTTAAAATACCTTGTCTAATTGGCCACCATTACAGTTCCTAACTGGCAGCCACTACAGATCATCATTATTTTATTGAAGCTTTGACTTTTTAATCTGCCAGGCTATATTGAATAAAGAACTTAATATTGTGAAGACTTTTTATTCTACCAACCTATATTGAATAAAATATTGTGAATAATTAAAGTAATTGCACTTTTCCAAGTGATTTTGAAAAAACATTCTTTAAATAAATCATATTCTAATATTTTTAAGTAGCTCTTATTAAAATTAATTATGAGTTTGCATTCTATCTAATAATCAACCATTACAGTTTTTTTAGGTAATTTTTTAAAATTTAATAAATTTCTAATATTCCTTAGATCAATCATATTCTATTGTTTATAAGTAGTTCTTTATAAATCTAATTATGAAACATATTATATCTAATAATAGATCATCATAATAATTTTAATATAGATTTATGTATATGCCTTAACAATAATGGTGGTGTAGTGATTGTCACTCTTATCATGGATGTTAAACTAGTTTTAGGAAGATTTTGATCATGCTCACTTCACTTTTTTCACCTAGCTCTCTAATGTAATGTTTTTCTTTGCTTGCAAGCCAATGCATTACACATCCCTCTCCTCCCACTACATCAACTTAAGGAAAATTGTGCTTTCTCACTCCTATCATACAACAGCAAAAGCAATCTTGTTCTAAGAAGTAGCACTTGATAGTTTTGTCATGTGTAGGACTTCAATGATTTCAATTTATCTTTCCTAGAATTTTTCTCTTCCAATTTTCTACTTGAAATTAGTAAATTCAACTCTTTTTCTAATGTGTTATTTATATATGTATCAATTTCTTCCTATTTGAATATGTGTGTGTGTTGAATGTGCTATTTGTGTGTGTGTGTGTTGAATGTGCTATTTATATATGTATCCATTTCTTCCTATTGTGACCAAATATAAATATACTCATTCACTAGGAAGTTTTAAGAAAAAAATTCTTACCATTAATCTTAAAGGTCTTAGATCTTAGCAACCTCTCTCCCTAGACACCCACTATTCAAAACAACATGCCCATTTATTGTTTGAATATAATAACACACCCTCTCCCATTTCCAAAAGAATCTTAGAAAATATTGAATATTTACTTTTGTTTAAAGACCCCACTAATGTGGTTGCTTCCAACCTTCCTTCAATATATATCTATCACAACCCTTTTTTATCTCTTTTATTATTACCTTATAATTGCTTTAAACACATATTAAGTATTAACAAATTTAGAGGTTACAATAGTTTATATTTTAAAATCAATTTATTAATTACAATTAATTTCAATGAAATTATTTAAATTATGGATTTTTATAAAGCAAAATGTATTAATAACAATTTTTGAGAAAATTTATTTTGAAATTTTAATAATATAATTGTACTTTTCACCATATTCAATTTCATTCTAAATAAAATATGTATTTTTCTTATGCATTTATAATTTATATTTTATTTTCATAACCAGCACAAGAAGAAAGTTCCATTATGGTGCACTAATTGTTAAGGGCTAAAAATAGCTAGATGTAGTGGGAGTAAAGGGAAGAGGGAAGATGAAATGCCTATATGGAATTATAGATGGATAGTAATTGTTTTATTTTAGGTATTCTTATGCAATTTATTAGTGTGATGGAATCATTTCCATTCTTCATGATAAGGGTAGTAGTGATTATTTTTTTAAATAGATAGCAAACTCTATCTTTGTTGTAATTTATTCATCAATTCACATGATTTGTATATGCTTCCATATTTTGCATACAGTTCTATTAGGGCATTACAATCACACTTAAAAAATTATTCTATCTTTTATCTTTTGAGTCCATTTTTTTTTAAATTTCTCTTTCGTTGGTTCGAGTTGGGAGAATAATTTAATAAGGTTGTGGAATTTGACTTTACACCCACCAATTGCTAATTTTCTTGAAATTTTCTAAAATTATCCCTTCAATAAAACTTTTTTCTTAGTATATACCCTACAATCATTTGTGATACCATATTTCTTGGTGACAACCTATTACCTAATTGTGCACCTAGTTTGAGTTCAAAGTTTTATTTCCTTTCTCTTCTTTGTTGCATTCTATTTAGCAATTCATGTGCATGTTTATGCTTTAGAATTTTGTATGCATGTTTATCTCTTTCTATTGAGTGATTTAATTTTAATATTTGAGACTTGGGCACATCAATATTTAGTAGCAAGGTTTCACCTAAAGTAAGATTCAAAATTCTTGAGGAGTGCCACATAAACAATTTCAATGAGTTGCATGTTTATGATATATTCTTAGCAAATCCATCTTTGTGTATATCATATAATGTTTACATTCATAGGCATTTATTCAAATAGTTTGTGTCATGCCTTGTCTTTGTTTCACTTCTTATTTGCATGGTGCCATAAAGAGAATGGTAGAGTTCAAACCATTTCATAAGTAACCCATTATATTCTTTTTCACAAACCATTTTGTATTGTGTAGTATATTTAATGATATTTCATGCATGAACTATGGTCCCTTGAGGCATTCTATCAAATGGTTTGTGTGTCTCTCCTATGCTCTAACATTTTTATATTTTATTTAAGGTTTTCAACTCATAGAGTTTGAGTAGACTAGTTTTCTTTTGTCATTGGTATTTAAATATAATGTTCCTAAAATCTTTTCATAAACCCATTTTTGTGTCTCATGCCATCATTGTATGAAATTCACTAAAAAAATTAATGCCTTATCTTCACTTCTTAAGGTTATATCCTCTAGCATAAGATAGGAATATATAGGTGACTATAAACTAAGCAGATTGGAGACCTATTGTTGATAATTCCATGTTAAATTATATGAAATCTCTTATTTTGTTAATGATTGTACTATATACAAAAGTTTTCAAAATATTGTTGCTTAATTATTTATTAGATAGTCTTTGTTAATGCAATCATTGATATTCATAGTCATTAGCATTTAATGCTTTAAATATTGATTTTTAATCAATGATATTGCACGGCTATAGTTATGATAATATTTAGTATTGAACACTACAATTATCATTGTAGGATAGGGTTACAATCGTAATCAAAGGTAAAGATTCACTAGTAGCAACCATGATCTCCAGATTCTTGCTAGTCACTATCATATCATTGTAAGTTTGTAGGTACTTGCATATAACAAAATCTAAGGGCAAGCTTGCATACACAACAAAATGGAGGAGATGCATGGAAGATGAGTCAAGTTTAGCATGGGAATTCGGTATAGCTTTGTTATTGTTTGATTTCCTTTGTTCAGGTTCACCAAATGTAGGATAAGGATAAATTCATAATCAAAGGTAAAAATTCACTAGTAGCAACCACAACTACTTAAAATCTAAACCAAAATTACCCAAATCCAGACAAGAAAGTGCAAAATAGCAAAGGAAATCAAACAAGAACAAAGCTATACCAAACTCCCATGCTAAACTTGATTCATCTTCCATTCATCTCCTCCATTTTGATGTGTATGCAAGATTTTCCTTGAAGACTTTGTTGTATGCAAGTACTCGCAAGTGACAATGATATGACAGTGACTAGCAAGAATTTTGGAGATTGTGGTTGTAAGGTTGGAATGAGGGAGACAACTCTTTTTTATAGAAAAGCTACTCAAACAGATGATCAAAATCGAAATCCAAAATGATGCCAAGATCAATGGTCAAGGTTGTATGCACCACAAAAGGCAAGGGTTAGGGCTAGCTAAGGATAAATAGTCAAGATTGAAAGAAAACCAAAAGTGATCAATGGTGGAAGTTCAAAGAAGAAAGTGGAGGGGAAGTGGAGGCAATTAAATAATCATATTATTTGATTTGGGAGAGGATGTGGGGAACTAAATAATCAAAATGATTATTTATTCATGGAAGAAAAGGGAAATGGGTGTCTAATTAAAATGATTAATATGCAACCATTTAATTAAACACGGAGGAAATGGGATAGATATATTAAATAATTAAATTAGATCAATTATTTAATAGTAGAAGGAAAAGGTTAAATGAATAGCCAAATAATTAAAATAATTATTTAACTATAAACGAACAATGGAGAATGAATAATTAAATAAATGAAAATTTATTTAACTATAGAGAGAAATATTAGTGACGTAATTAAATAAATATATTAATTTATTTAATTAATCCAAGAAGGAACAAAGAAGGAGAAATGAA
Source organism: Sequoia sempervirens (assembly GCA_007258455.2). Lineage (NCBI taxonomy): Eukaryota > Viridiplantae > Streptophyta > Pinopsida > Cupressales > Cupressaceae > Sequoia > Sequoia sempervirens. The sequence goes on from VDFB02341744.1 coordinate 38,891, forward strand.
TTAAAATTATTTAATTAATAGAAGAATGTGACTATAAAATAATCAAATAATTAAAATTATTCAATTATGTAGGGAAGAAGGGAAGTTGATGTGGAAAAAATGGCATTCACAGGCTCGAGACTTTTTTTGTGTCTACAATCATTATTAGATAACCACTCATATTGTAGGGACATTATTTTTTATAAAATAGATTTTAAAAATCAATAGTCAATATTTATTTGCTAGGTCTAGGATTTGTTAGTTAATAGTTTGATAATTATTTGCAAGTATAAAACTATTTTCAAGTTTATCAAAGTGGTATTAATGGCATTGAATAATACCCATTATTATTGTTGTCACGTGGGACCCTCAACCCTCGTCGATACCCCTTAAACCTCTTTGATGTCGCCCTCATTGATAGCTTAGGCTTTTGGTGTAGTGGCAGTTGGTCTGTGTTAACAATTATACACATTGATAAGATCGTTAGTAAATAGTTGGAATATTATATAGAAAAGATTTGTTAGTATAGTTTAACAAAGAAGAAGAAGTTATCGAATTGGATTTATATCTACCAAGATCATTTTTTAAAAGTTTCTTTAAATCTATCAGCAAATCCATATCATGCAATCATTGCAATCTAATGGATGACATATCTTTAATGTAATGTTGAATAGCTCGTGTGCCCTATGTATGTTGTCACATGTGTACCAAGATAATGCAATTACTCAATAGATGAATTTGTTTTTTTAATACTATCATTTGCTATGGAATTTGGATTAATACATTTTATTGTTATAACAAAAATAGGTCCATTTTCAATGTCAATGGTGGTGAAAGCTCATCAATTAGTAACAAAAAACTATATGTTATAGGTCAAATGCAAAATGGTTGGCTTATCATGTGGGTCTTCCATTTCTTAGTTCTTCATAGTTATTGATTGAATACTCATTATTGTTGCATACTTATTAAAATGCTTTCATTAGAATTACATTATTATAATCTTCATCATTGTTCTAGATCTAATCAAAAGCTTATAATTATATATCCAAATTTATCAATTTAAGAAAAAGAAAGACTAAAACTTGAATGTCCCCTCTCATCTTGATTTATGTTATTCAATTTGTTGAATGAATGATTTGTTGAGATAAATCATTGAAATTAAGTACAGATTACTTTCGCCAAATAGAACTCTATTCTAGTAAATTGAATCGAGGGTGGTCAAGACCCTTTAGTTATTTATCCATTAGTTTTCCTTAGATATCAAAGATATCTATAATAATTTAATGCTATAGATAATAATCAAGTTGTTAATTTCTTGATGTTATTGATATATAATTTATTTTTCGAATAAAATGGCTATCATTTTGTAATATAATTTAGCTAAAAATTAATTAAGATATTAAATAAATGTTTGATTTGTGTCTATATATAATAGATAAACAAATACAAATATTACAAAGTGTATGGTAATTGAGATGTTCAATGAAATTTGTAATAAATACAGGCAGAATTGCAATTAGACAACAGAAAAATAAACCAAAGTAGTGACATATTGCTCCTAAATATCATGTCTAGCTTCCACGTCATTCTCCTCTACAATGAAAACTTTAGTTAAAAATTCCAGTTTAAGTTTACCTCCAAAAAAAAAAATTTTGTGGCATTTTACAAATGTAATTTCAACCATATTGTTTGACTGCCCCTAGAAGAATTAATCTAATTGCATTTTGACAAAGGAAAACATAATCCAACAAGCAAAATTTTGCTCCTGAATGTGGAAAATGCTTTGCAAGTCTGATATATCAATGGGGAAAAAATGCAATATAAATTTTCTTTCAATTTATCAAATTAATTACTCATAAAGACCACTTAGCCTAAGATTTATGAAACTTTTCTGCACAAGAACAACTACATAGCTTTGTTCTCTACAATGAAAAGGCCTTATTAATGTTTTCCTCCAGTAATTTCCCCAGTCACTTTCCTAAAACCAGCTGATATTTAATCAACTACTGCTAATTGAAAAGATATAGTGTCAGATAGATCATAACCAGATACTCACATCCTGCAAGCTATCAGAAAGAAAATCTAGTTATGCTTCAGGTGTTGATATCAAAAAAATCGTTCCATCCATCTGATATAGAAAGGAAAAGAATCCAACTCAAACAGTTAACAATATTTTAAAAGCAGCAGTAGCTTCTGATCAGAAATTAAATGGTCTCTAGCACATTTTAAGGTATAAACAAGAATAGCTCACCTCAATTTAGAGTTCATTTCCACTATTGATTTTGATGACAGAGAATGTTGCTCATGGCACCTTCGCTCCTCCTTCAGTGGCTGCCACCTACAACAATAGCAAAACTTGAATAAGAAAAAATACAATAATATTTGATAAAGAAATCATACGAACAATTAATTATAAAGTTTCTGGTAAAAAAACTGTGGGTGGGATTTTAAATCAATGTTTTGGATCACATGTGATCTGAAACGTTGATTCAAAATCTCACAAAATGTGACAGAAAACATTGATTCAAAAATCTCACATCAACTGTGATCCAAAATTTTGATTCAAAATCTCACACAACTTTCTACCAGATACTCTATTAATCAAATATAATAGACTATAGAAATATCATTGTTTGTATGACCAATATCAATTGAGCTCACCTAAGTGTAACCACTAACCAAATTTAGTTAAATACAATAATGACTAGAAAAAAACTTAAGGGCAGTAGAATAATTGATATTATGAAGTTTAGAAGAGAATGAACAACGCTTAAAATCTTCAACATAAACAAAGAGGCAATAAAATTGATATGTGTCAAATAATTCATATAAAGAGTACAAATGAAACATGCATTTGAGCATGATCCATGTTCTCTGAAAACTTTAGTGCAGTCCAAACATACTTCCACAAAAGGAATTGCTCCAAAAAAGCACACTGAATGTAACAAAATCATTATACAGGGTCAGTGGAGAAACATAATACCTGGTGTTTACTGAAATACCACCTAATGGCACGAGTCTTCTTGGTGAACTGGTAGACTGTTTTTGATATTAATTCTCGGAACCACCGCGTGCCAGTAAAAAGTTCAGGTCAGCTACAGGACGCCTTTACAATTAATGCTCTGCAATACAGGGGCACAGTCGATGGTCAGAAATTTGTTAATGTGTTGCTGAAAATTGAATAAAAATTAGGGCACACTTTTATTTAGATTCAATGTCTTAGAGTAATAAGGAAAATTTAGCAGGAATTAAGGAAATTTCCATTCAGATCCTAAATAGTAGAAAATCTATAGGGCCCAGGCAAATTCTTATTATCATGATTGGATTACTCATTAGTGCTGTTTTGGTTGCTTTCCGGGTTTCATCTTTGGGAGCTCCAGCTGCGTCTGCATGAAGAGCTGCATTCTATGAATCTCCATTCTATGAATCTCTATTTGCTTCATGAATTCCATGCGTTTCTTCTACAGATCAATGAAGTTCTGGAGCTTCCAATTCTCAAAATCTCGTGTTTACTTTTCGTTTGCACCGCTTTTCTAACATATTCCCAGCAACCTAAATCCAAGTGACTAATAATTTTGGGGCTACGAGTAACTAAAAAACAATTCATTCAAGACAAAAAAGATGAATATAAATTATAATGAAATCCAAATCAAATGATACAGAGGGATTCAAAAATATATTAGAAGCGTCATTGCAAGGGTAATTGACAAAGAAAATGGTCAAGAGCAGCCAGGTAGGTCAGCATTTGATTGAGCAGCCCTCCTGCCATTTTCTGCCATTTTCTACCATTTTCTATTTTCTATGAATTAGAAACCTATAGAAATGGCAAGCAGTTCCAGGAAAAATAGAATATTTTAAAACGAGGAAACTTACCAAGATATCCAATAACGGGGATTCCATATTCGTTTTTCCCCAGATTCATCATTTTGCAAATAACAGGGGAAATATTTTCCAGGGGAGAATGAATATCCACTTTGGTTATCAAACTCCTTTCTCATTGTGAGAAAATATAGTAGATATTTCTTGAGAAGTAAAAGGATTCAGCCCAATTCATTTCCCTCTCATTTTGCAGGACAAATTAGCCCTGAAACCCTTTTTCCAGCCCCCATTCAGCCCAATTCATTTCCCTCTTATTTTGCAGGACAAATTAGCCCTGAAAACCCTTTTTCCAGCCCCCCTCCTATGCCTACAATTGCTTTTCATGGCCTCACGATATATCTTTACTTTCAAATCTTTCACCTGCTATATCACCATTTTCTACAGCCAAAAAGTTCCTTGCTAGGGATTAGGGTTTACTGCTGACCAAGTAAAAATCCCTGACAGAAGTTGTGAGTTTATTTCTAAACATGAATATCTTTAGAACGAAAAAAAGGAAAGAACTTTGGCAAATGCAAGATTTTGAAGTAAGTCCAAACAATTTGAGGATGTTGACTAATATCAGTTATGGCCTTAAAAAAAAGTGTTTTGTGGGAATTTTTTGTTTTTTCAAAGACCTCTCTCCATTTTCCACTTTAACAGTCATACTATATATGTCAAATCATTAGAACATTCTAAGAGAATATGCTCATTCTATCTTCTCTTTGACGGAAGCCGCCCACAATCTGATCCCCTTCAGCTTCGCGCAACGCCGCCCTCCTCAACATTTATTCATCGTCGACCAAACTTTACACAGAACTACACTTCGACTCAGCGCTCCCGGCCGGATTCTGTAATAATAGGAGCAGAGATGGAGCACATCGAAGCCTCAAATGGCTATGAGCTGTGCATCTATGAAGACGTTTCCCTTTGTATTAGTTGTGTCCTGTATTTTAATCTGCCGCTCAAGGGCGGCAGATCCGCGGCTGGTGTTCGCCCATTACATGCTCTATGCCAACGACAACATTAATGTACTGAAGCAGGAGATTCGAGATGCGCAGAGCAGAGGCATAGACGGCTTCGCTCTCAACAGCAATGTATGGCGCCAGAATCTTGCAAACAATATGTACGAGGCAGCCAAAGAGGTGGGTCCGTCATTCAAGATCTTTTTCTCCGCTGACATTCACAAGGACGAAAATGGCAACCTCACGCCCGACCAGCTGGTCACCATGCTCAGCCGCTACGCAACCCACCCGAACCAGATAACATACCGAAGCAAACCCTTGTTCACCGCTTGGCTCGGCAGCTACGATTCCTGGTGGGCAGATTACAACTACTCTGCTATCAGCGGATGGAACGCCGTTTTTCAGAAGGCCGGCGGTAGGGACAAGTTCTTCTTCATCCCCTTTTTCCCCACGAACGGCTCCTTCGGGTCCGTCCAGGGCACGCTGGAGAAATTCAAAGATATTATCGACGGGCTGTTTGCGTGGGAGACGTCGGCGTGGCCTTATTTTAGCCCCGATTTCCAGAACCCTTCCGACTCCAAAGACCGGAACTATCTGAGCGCCTGCAAAGCGGCGGGTAAAGTATACATGGCCAGCCCCAGCCCCTGGTTCTTCAAAAACATTGGAAGCTCCTGCTGCTCCGACGCTTGCAAGGCAAAGGACCCCAGCAACTGTAACTGTCAAGTGAAGGGCAACTACCAGGGTCCGGGGCTTTGGATCAAAAAGTGGGAGCAGCTCATACAGCTAAATCCCCCTCTCCTAGAAATCGTTACGTGGAACGACTGGGGGGAGAGCACCTACGTGGCACCTCCACTCAGCACAGGCGCTGCTGACGTCTCACAGTACACGCATGGCGCCTTCTTGGAGTTGGGGCAGTACTACATTAACTGGTATAAGTCCGGCAGCCCGCCTGCGATTACGCAGGATTCGCTCTACATGTTTTATTATACCCAAAGCAAAAACATAAACGTGCCCGCTGACGGATGCAAGGTTGTCTATTCCGATAAGCTAACTGATGAAGTGTACGTGACTGCAATGCTCACTGGACCTGCCATGGTGGAATTGCGATCTGGAAGTGTGTCTAAGACATTCAATGCTCCGAAAGGGATATCCACATGGAATATGGATTTCCAGGCAGGGCAGCAGGTGGCAACGCTGAAGCGTGGAGGTACCGTGCTAAGCACGCTGACTGGAAGCAAAGAGATTAGTAATTCCAATGCAACGCATTATAATTTCAACGTGTACTCCACCTGCACCACATGTAACGCCTTCGATGGGAGTGGGGGTCCGCTTATCCAATAATTTCTTTGTTGAAAGGGCATTAGTAAATTATAAGATGGTTGTCCCCAGCCAACCACCATCGACATGGAAAATACTAAGTGGGGTATTGATGGAGAACAAGGAAATGTGGATAAGGTTAACATTATGTTAAGAAAAATTCAAGTGGGGTATCTAATGCTGAGTTTGACTTAAAATTGTGATGGATTTGACCTACATCAAGTTATTATTAGATTTTGAGGTCTAATGTTATGTCAATATTATGTATACTACAATTTGTTTAGGTTAACTCTTTATAATATAAATGTGAGTTTAAGTATATTTAAATATGATATCAATTTAAGACATCTCGTTAATGTTGTATTAATATAATTGACGGTTTAATTATTTTAATTTTAGTCATTTTTTTTAATTGTAAAAATTAGGTAGCTCTCCTATAATCTGTAGTTTGTCTGGTAAACTTTTTTCACATGACCAGTGATGGTGACACATGACACACCCTCCTGTGCCACGATGACAGGGGGAGACTAGACCTTGTGACTTATTGCTGCAACAAAATGCTTTAGCCATTTAATTTTAGTCAATTACTATCTTAAGATCAAAGTTATTTTTTAGGAATTGATTTAATGATTATGTTATATGGTGGCATAATTTAATAGTTAATTAAAATTTTGTAGAAGACAATAAAATTGAATTAAAAGTGATGTTATATTTACAATAGTGTCTTTTGATTTGAAAATGTGTGTTTCTATTTTGTATATGGTGGGTTTATTAAGTGAATAGAAAAATGTGGGTATCTTTCATTACAACATATTCAAGTGTTTACAAATAGATGTTTAGGTCACGAGTCAAACAATCCTTGTGTTGTGATCAACACACTAATTATTTATGTGTGAACTATAGACATCCAAATTTGACCATTTCCATATGGTCAAATTTGTCTCCTTATTCATCCCTTTAACTCATACACCTCATCCTCTTGGTTAGTATTAATTAAATCACTCATTTAATTAATATTTCATGGTCTGCCTAAAGTCCCTAAAGTATTTAATTCAATAATTAAATACTTTTACCACATTTTCCTCTCTAAATTAAATAAATATATCAATTTATTTTATTTAATTATTTAACATTTTTGAATAAAATCAATTTTAAATTCTTCATTTTTCTCTCTTCTTGTCACATCTTCCATATTCCCTTTCTAATCTGGATTAATTTAATTAATTCATGATTAGGATGTGCATCCCCTTAATTAGGGATTAATATCACATCCTCCATAATCTCCCACTTGCCTCTAATCTTTCATTAATTATCTTAATCATGTATTTGCACAACCTTAATCAAAGTCATTAGCCACATTTAACACCCCTTTTTAGTCAACCTTTCCATTTGCCTTTCTTGGCATTGACCCTCTTTCCCATGTGAATTTTTAATTCATATTTATTTATCTGAGGTCCCTCTCTTCCCCATGTGAATTTTTAATTCACATTTTATCCTTCCAAGGCTTGCCTTATCCCTATGCAACTTCTAAAACATTTGACTTGTCACCTCATCCACATGTGACAAACTCCCACCTTTTTGGAGACCCTCTCTTATCCACTAGATTCTCCCAAGCATGTGAATTTTTAATTAATTCACATTTATTTCTCCAACTATTTTCTCATTTCCCATGGAGATTTTTGAGGCTCAAATGTCACTTTCATTCTCACTTTTGAACAAGAAGTTCATTTTTGAGGAAATCTTTTCATCCCCTAAGGTACTTGCAAGGTACTTGTCATTCCTTCACATCATGTACCCTCCTTCCACCTCACTTACACATCATCTTATCCTAAGCTACTTCACCCTCCACATGTCAAGATGTGAGGGCTTATGAGTCCTCAACTCACCATAGCCCTTCATCTTGGCCTTGGTGGCTAAATCTCAACCATTGAATTCTCTAGAGAATTCAAATTCCTCTATAAATACCCCTCTTCTAAGGCATTTTCAACACTTAGTCATTTTTGCACCCTTATGCTATCAAATTGTCTACTCAATTTGCAAGCATTGTCTTAGTCATTTGCCAAGCCACTTAACCATTTGCATTTCCATCCCATTATATTGACAATCTTACATTTAGTCATATCCATAGCCATCCAAGGATCATACAAGTTTACATTCACAAGGGTCAACCAAGGAATATCAGCAGCAAATAAAGGTATATCAATTTACAATCTTCATTTTATCTTATTTTTTTGTGTTATCATTCCTTAGGCTAATTTTTTGAGGTGTTCGTTGTGTTTTTGTATTTGCATTTTAGTTGTTTTGCATCATTAAAATAGTTAAAACTCAAGGATACACATTTCTGGCATGCCCAGTGGGACCCGCAAACGAGTTCTTTTACTTCACATTTGTTGTTGTTGAGATTGTTTGCAAGTACAAGTCACAGAGAGACAACTACGCCCTCTTGTTCACTGCAGAGGGGTGACTGCGCCCTCCGGTTCATTGCAGAGGGGCAACTATGCCCTCTGGTTCACTGCAGAAAGGAAACTATGCCCTCCTGTTCATTGCAAAAGTGTAGATATGCCCTACATTTTACTGCAAAAGGGCGACAATGCCCCAATTTGAACATTGCTTCTAATATTGTACTGTAGAAGGGCGATTACGCCCCAATTTGAACTTTGTATTCTAACATTTTTACTACAGAAGGGTGACTACGCCCTAGTTTGAACATTGTTTATGATATTGTACAACAAAAGGGCGACTACGCCCCAGTTTGAACTTTTTTTTCTAACATTTTTACTATAGAAGAGCGACTATGCCCCAGTTTGAACATTTTTTTTTGACATTTTTCTACAGAAGGGTGACTACACCCCAGTTTGAATTATGTTTCTAACATTTTTCTGTAGAAGGGAAACTACACCTTGGTTTGAATTATGTTTTTGACATTTTTCTGCAGAAGGGCAACTATGCTCCAGTTTGAAATCTGTTTCTGACTTTTTTCCGCAGAAGGGCGACTGCGCCCTAGTTTGAATTTTTCTTGCTAACATTTCACTGCAGAAGTGCAACTATGCCCTCTTGTTTGTTGTAGAAGTGCAATTGCACCCTCCTTTTTACTGCAGAAGTGCAATTGCACCCTCCTTTTTACTGCAGAAGTGCAACTGTGCCCTCCTGTTTGCTGTAGAAGTGCAAAATTGCGCCCTCCTGTTTACTGCAGAAGTGCAACTGCGCCCTTCTGTTTGCTGCAGAAGTGCAACTTCGCCCTCCTGTTTACTATAGTGGGGCGAATACGCCCCAAAACAACACAGTTTGAAAGGTAAAACAGTCATTTTAGCTTTATTTTTGCTCCCTTTTTTTTGCTATTTTTTAATTCTAACCCCCTAACATTGGTTGTTGCAAGGATATTGGTGTTTTTGCTAACATTTTGTAGCATATTCTTGTGTAATTGGCAAAGAAATAAAGATAAAACAACTAACGTTTGCTTGCAGGGCCTTCAATTTGTACAGGTTTCTAAAGCTATCCTTATTATTTTTCGTTAATGTTAGAACAAAGTTTAATTAGGGAAAGTAATATCTGTTGTTTGTTGTGTCTATCATTTTGTGTTACCCAAAGAGGGCATTAGTTTATTTTCACTTTCCCCTTGCACTTCGTATGAGCCTGGGGAGTAGTTGGAAATGATTAGTGTCTTCTTTCTAGTGGGACCTGCTTGGGGATTTCATCACCCCAAGGGATGATTCCAACCACGCGTACTGACGGGGTATATAAAGGGGGGAGAGCGAAAGTTGTACCTCAATCTAGTCGAGTCGTAATTGGTGGAGTGTCAAAGCTAGGGTGATACCTAGATAGACGTGAAAAGTTGGTCTGAGCCCTTCAGTATCTCGCTGGGGTTCCTGACTCATGCTTGTGATGGGCTGGTGTTCACGGTTGTGCCTCACGTTCTGAGAGTGTATCGAGGACTCCCTAGACACCTTGTGCATTATAGACTAAGATCTTTATTGGCCATACTCTTAACACCAATCATAGGATTGTGCTTGTTTGAAAGTGTTTTCTTGTGAGAAACTAGTAAACTTTTTGACAAATTGGCCTTATTGTTGTCATTTTAAGTCCTTTCCATCTAAACCAAGTCCCTGTTCACTGCAGTGGGGCAAATTTTCCCTTTTGTTTACTATAGTGGGGTGAATTTTCCCTTCTATTTACTATAGTGGGGCAAATTTCCCTTCCTGTTTGCTAGAATGGGGTGAATTTTCCCTCCTGAATAGTCAAATTCACCCCGTTTAGCTCCGTTTAGCCTCCAAACCTCTGTTTAATCATTCCAAACCTCCGTTTTGTCATTCTAAACCTCCATTTAATCATTCCAAACCTCTGTTTAGTCATCCTAAACCTCTATTTGATCATTCCAAACTTTTGTTAGTCATCCCAAGCCTCCATACATTTATTCTCTCAATCCGCCCATTCGTTCTGAATTTTTTGATAACTCATTTGAGAAACCTATATCATCCCCTAGTGAACTTGTTTCACCAAAATCTTACCATTTGCACCACCTAATCTGTATCATATAAATATCACTCATTATCAAACCACCTAAACCTTGTGTTAAAAGTTATTATCCAAATTGAACTTAGTGCTTGAATTTGATTGTCATCCTTCATATCAATCATCAACTTTGACCCAAATCAATTCACTTCTATCTTGAGGTGAATTCAGTGTCATAAGTTATCTTCCTCAACCCAAATCAATCCATTTCTATCTTGAGGTGGATTCAGTGTCATGATTAGCCACTTGATCAATCAATGCTCTAGGTCATTAAGGGTGATTTTATGACTGGGTTTAGGATACCTTACATCTTCCATCATTTAATCTTAATCCAATCGCAACTATTCAATCATCTAATCATCCAATCAAACCAATCACACTTATCCAATTATCTAATTGATCCAATCACTTCCATTCAATCAAACCCATCCAATCAATCACAACTATCCAACCAACTTCATTCAATCATCTAATCTATCTAATCAAACCAATCCAGTCCTCTAACTGAATTCATCCAATCATCTAATCCAATCTTTATCCAATCACACAATCATCTAACCATTAACCCCCATATTTACACTAGTCTTGTCTTTTTTTTCCCGTTCAAACTCGATCACAAACTAAGAAACAAATGGCACAACAAGGTCAAGGTTCACAACTGAATACCTCTCAAGATCCTACAACGTGGAAAATTCCCCTCAAGATCCTAACAACATTGTAAATTCTCCTCAAGATCCCCATAATGGTACTTCATCACAATCCAACATTGAAGAACAAAACAACTCACCGCCCGGGGAAGAGAGCATGGTCAATCAACCCGAACTCACACTTGAGGAACATTTCAGTAATCCCACTAATGCACAAATGACAGATCATCTCCTCGAACAACATGGGGAATAGATCTTGGCCCACCTAATTGAGAAAGGTATCAAACCCCCGTCAGGTGTTGACCTATCCAAATATGACAATTCCACACCCAACGTATCTAGAAGTTCCCAAAACGCACCCAGTGATTCATACATCCCCAATATGGCTCCAATAGAGGGTTGGTATCAACCTAAATTTGGAAATGTTGTCATCTACCATGTCAAAAATCCTCCACATGCCCCAATTTCAATCATAAGTGCTTCCCAAACACCTGACCCTAATGACCCTTTCGCTTATGGTATGCCGCAAAACACTTCGTAGCGTCCTCCATTAATGTTGACCACACCACCCCTTCCAAGTCCACCTCAAGTAAATTTTGGAGGCAACCCTTTTACCCCCTTGCCTCTACCTCCTAGGACCACAAGTCTTCCACCACTTCCATTCACATCCCAACAACCTCCTCAATCCAACATGCCTCCACAAGGTACATCCCAACCCAATGTCCCTGCTGTCACTCAACAACCTCCTTTACAGAATGTCTCCATCACACCTCAACCACCTCATCAACAACAACCACCGCATAATCCTCTAGTTTCATCACAACAACCACCCCACCAATTGCAAGGCAAGCCATCTCAACTTCTGGTCCTAACCATATCCCCATTCCTCTCTTCTATTTTACGTCTGCAAACTCAACCACAACACAACATTTCATCTCGATCCATGCAACAATCAACAATACACCAACAAACCCCCCAACACTATTTTATCATAACCAACAACAACTACCCTACGCGTCCTCACAACAGTCACATCAATACCCCCAGTACCAACAAACTAATCCACAACACTTCATTCATGATCCTCATCATTATGCCACCTATAATTACCAAGTCAATCTGTACTCCACCTCACAACAGTAACATCTATACCAAAAAACACCCCCGACACATCAACAGGGGATACCATCCTCTCATTATCAAAATCCATATATTAAAATTCACACGGTATCACAACAAGATCCTCCACCGTCTTACCATCCATACCCATCCAACCCATCTACCTCAACTACACCACCAGTCAATGTAGGTCTATTGGAAATCAAAGCTACTTTGAAATATCTCCAAGTCAGGACTAGTAAACAATCCTTTAAATTTGAAGATATATGTCCCTATCTGTTTGACCCATCCATCTCATTAATTCCCTTCCCAAAACACTTTGAGATACCAAAGTTTGACAGATACAAGGGAAACAAAAATCCTAAGGCCCACTTGCAAGAGTTTTACTCCCAATGTCAGGAAGTTATGCATAACAACAACTACCTCTTGTGTTTGTTTCCACAGAGCTTGACAAGAAATGCCCTAGAATGGTTCATGAGTCTAGAATGAGGGTCCATCAAATCCTTTGCGGATCTTTCAAAAAAAAATATTTCTTACTTCTCCTTGAATTTGGAGGACACTGATACCTTGGATCTCCTCAAAGAGAAGCAACGTGAAGGTGAAACCTTTGCTAGCTACATTCAAAGGTGGTGTGCACTAGCAAGCCGAATGAAAACCCCTCTCAAAGAGAAGGACATGGTCACCCTCTTTGTTGAAAACCCACAAGCCAACATGGCCCATAATTTCAGACTCCATTGTGTCACCATCTTTGCTAAGGTAGTGGAGAAAGGACCCATACTTGAACGAGCCCTTATTGCCATGGGACACATCAAGATACACAACCATGACAAAGAGTGACCATCTGGAGATAAGTCATGCTATTGGAACAAGAACAAGAATGTTGTGAATGATGGTGTCACTGACACTAAACATGTTCAAGTGGCCAATACATCCCAAAGGAAACAACCATCTATACCTAATGCCATAGGGGGCATCTCGGCCTCCTCAATAGTCGAACCAGAACAGTCAAGGGAATGGAAAACACCATCATACTCAATTAGGAGAATCCTCAAGTGTCATCTTCAATAAGTTGTTACAGGTCAACTATTTGATCACACACCCTGTCACCAAACCACTTGATGAATCTAAGCCCAAACTAGCCTGGTTTAGGGAGAATGAATATTGTGAATTCCATAAGATTAAAGGGCACACTCTGAATAAGTGTCAAGGTCTCAAAAACTATGTCCAAGATCTTATCAATCGAGGATATATCAAAGTTGACACCAGTCAAGCTTCATCATCCAATGCTCAATTGCAGATATACCAAAATTCCTTCCCTAACCATAATCAAGGTGCAAGCACCTCCAACAACAATCCCCAAGACAATAGCACAAATAACCTAAGCTATAATAATGTACCCCTCAATTATGATGGCATTGTCCATTACATTGAACAGGTAGAACCCCATGTGTCTATGCTACATGTTAAAGCTAAAGATCCCCAATGTGATGTTGCTACCTGACGATCCCGCATTACTGTCCCTGTAGCCTCCACACTCGCCCAGTTAAATCCTATAAACTCTCAGTACAACATTCTTGATCATTTAGGAAAGACCCCTGCTCAAATCTCAATCTTGGATCTACTTAAGTTTTCTCCTGTGCATTAGGAAATACTCAACAGAGCTTTACAGGAAACTCACGTACCTAACAACATCGATCCCACATGGTTCCAAGCTTTAGGACACCTGGCTTTATCTTACTAGCTACACTTCAACCATAATGACATGCCAAATATTGATGCCAATCACAACCAGCCCTTACACATCGAAGTCTTGGTTGCTCGTCATAAAATAAAAAGGGTCCTGGTAGATAATGGCTCTGCCCTCAATCTATGCACTCTGAAGTTCATAAAATAGGTAGGGTATACTCAAGTGGATTTGAGTAATCAAATCATCACAATCAAGGTTTATGATAATGCAGAAAGAAATTATGAAGGGACTATCAGTCTTCCTATCCAGGTTGGACCTATAGTTCAGTACACTACCTATCATGTCCTTGATCTAGACTTACCATATAATCTCCTCCTCAGCTGCCCATGGCTCCATGCCATGGAAGCCATCCCATCCATGTACCATCAATGCCTAAAGTTCTCGGTTAATGGACAAGAGATCACCATTTATGCTGACCCATAACCATTTGAATACTACTGCACTCTAGAAGACTCATTTCCTCATTTACATTATTGTCCTAGGGTCGAAATGGGGGAATCTCAGTCATCATCCTCCAATCCATCTTCCACTACGACAACCACTCCATCTCCCGCCACCAATCCTACCATTACCAAAGTCTAGATCATTGACAAGGGGTGTGGTGAATATGAAATGCACATAGTTGTAAATGTGACAACCATGCCACCGTCACCACACATGTACGACCAACCTTCGCAGTCTACACCTAAAGAAGACAAGACAATCACCTTTAGTGCTAAAAACATTCCCACTACCACTTTTTGGTCTCCTAGTTTAAAGATAGATGCACCAGAAAAGGATATCAGTTAGTGGGTATACCATGAAGAACCCCAACCAGATCCTCCTCTAAAGGAATACTTTCAGGAAGTATACCCTTGGTCAGCTAAGTTCATAGAAAATTATAACTACCAAGGTGGGGGCCTAGGTAAGGAAGAACAGGGATGGTTGCAACCAATTAATGTACCAAAGCTTCCATGGAATATAGGCCTCAGATATGACAAAAAGCAGAAAGGCCCCGCAACATCATCTAATACCTCCAATAGTGTTATTGTGGATGATGGTCCCTTGGATGACATACACAAGGAAGAATCCATCATACATGTGTATGATGATGTTGATCACACAGACCTGTCATCCATGTTTGACTGTTTATCCATCTTTACCATCAACCTTTCTCTTTGCCATCCTGAACTCATTGATTGGGACCTACGTGATAGCACACCTGTCAATGTCTCCCTAGATACATATGCCAACCTCGTGGGATTGGGGGAGGATGAATGCTCTAGTCACAAAAATAAAAACAAGAAAAATAAAAAATGGTCATCTAGTGAAAACGTCCCCGAGGCACTTCTTGACCTTGAAAAAGTAAAAATAAACGACACATCCAATAGTGAAAACCTCGAAGAGGTAGTGCAGGATGGAGACATTCATCTTCCCCTTGTTGGAACTCAATTATCCACATGGTCATCCATCCTAATTGAAGAAACTCAAGAAGTTAACCTGGGTACTGCTAAAAACCCTAAGATCACCTATGTAGCCAAATCACTATCAGAGCAAGAATATTCATTCATTGTTTAGCTACTTCAAGATGGTATCATTAACTTTGCCTGGTCATACTCAAACATGCCAGGGTTAGATCCAACTCTAGTAGTACACCATCTAGATGTCCATCCTGATGCCAAGCCAGTCAAACAAAAACTCCGTAAGACGCATCCATAGGTTGCCCTTCTAGTCAAGAAAGAATTAGAGAAGTTGTTGGAGGCTCAATTCATAAGATCCATGGACTATTCTGAATGGATCTCCAATGTCGTTCCAGAAGCCAAACCAAATGGAAACGTCAAAGTATGTACCAACTTCAGAGATCTTAACAAAGCATGTCCAAAGGATGATTTCCCTTTACCAAACATTGACATGTTGGTAGACTTAATAGCAGGACATGAAATGTTATCCCTCTTGGATGGCTTTTCCGAATATAATCATATCAAAATTGCACCTAAAGACCAACATAAGACCACTTTTACAATACCTTGGGGTACCTCTTGCTATAATGTTATGCCCTTTGGTCTTAAGAATGCAGGGGCAACATATCAACGGGCAATGACTGTTATCGTTCATGACCTCATCCACATCATTATGGAAGATTATGTGGATGATTTGCTAGGGAAATCCAGAACTATAGCTGAACACCCTGCATTCCTACGGAAGATCTTCAAATGCTTAAAACACTACAAATTGCACTTAAATCCAAAAAAGTGTGTGTTTGGGGTAACGTCAAGAAAATTGTTGGGATTCATTGTCTCCAGAAGAGGTATTGAAGTAGATCCAACAAAAGTCAAAGCAATCATGGATATGCCTCCACCTCATAATCTGAAACAATTAAGAAGTCTTCAAGGAAAGCTGCAGTCCATCAGAAGGTTTATAGCCCAGCTAGTTGATAAATGTCAACTGTTTACACATTTGTTGAAGAAGAATACATCTTTCAAATGGAACCAACAGTGTCAAATAGGTTTTTATAAGATCAAGGAATACTTGGCTCATCCACCAATCTTAATGCCACCTATTCTAGGAAAACCCCTCCTGCTTTACATCTCTGCCACTTCAGTCACACTAGGGGCATTATTGGCACAACATGACGAGTCCTCAAAAGAAAGAGAAAACTACTACATTAGTTAAACGCTGGTCAGCTATGAATTAAATTATTCACCCATGGAGAAATCCTACCTTGTAGTGGTCTTTAGTACACAAAAAATTTGACATTACATGCTCAACCATCTAGTCAAATTAATAGCAAAAATTGATCCACTAAAGTATATGTTATCTGGAACCACTTCAATTGGTCGCATGGCTAAGTGGGTCATGCTCCTAAGTGAATTTGACATAGAGTATGTGGATCGCAAAGCCATAAAAGGACAAGTCATAGCTGATCAGTTGGCCAAGGCACCCCTAGTGGATGCTTACGGGGTGAAGCCACAATAGTGGTTTACAATTGAAGTGAAGAAGGAAAACTCACAAAAAATGAATGCAAGGGAAAAAACTTGATTTTAGGGGTTCATACAAACCTATTGGTTTGACCGAACGCATTAGGGGTTCGCTAGAACCTGGGTTCGGTCGAACCCTTTAAATTATTTCCCACCAAAAAAGCCAACAAAACCCCTTATAGAAGGGGGCTCGAATGAACCAGGGTTCGAATGAATCCTGATTTGAGTGAACCCCTAGGGGTTCGTTCGAACACATAGTGGTTCGTTTGAACCCCCCTTATTCCTCATCCCCCCTGAAACACAAAAAAAACCCAGATTTTGGCACTTCTGTGAGTCTTCTAAGTTGAGGGGATGAAAAATGAAGGAATCTTCACAAACCCAACTAGAATCGTGTAGTCCCTAACAAGCTATCCAATGAATATAATTTTAATATGTTTCTTTATTACACAGAATTATTTTAGTTTTATTAAACATAGGTTTTTCTTACCTAAAAATGAAGGTCTTGCTCCACATGTGGAAAAATAGCATATTATCAAAAAAAAAAAAAAAAAAAAAAATTAAAACAGTGCACCGAGACAGAAGTCCTTGATCCAACAAAAAATAAAAATTTGAATTTCAATATATACAAAAAAAAGTTATGCTATATGGTCGTATATGTCCGAATTCAATTAGTTTGACTTCAAACTTACTAAAGAAAACATTCTAACAAAAAATTGTCTAACCAAGTGGAAGACTAGATAATAGAGATAAAAAACTCAAACCAAAAAGAATTAGAATTTTATCCTTCCATGAAAAAGTTATAAAGAGTATGGAAAATTTTTTAAAAATGTTTGTTTTTTGAAAACCGCTTCGTGGAGATGAAAAGAAGTGCAACTTGATTCCAAAATTTTGAAAATATTTTTAAAATCTGGCTAATAAACATGAGACTCTTAGTTTGCATCATCTTCAAATTCACCATTAGCTGCTATAGGTGCATGAATGTGAAGATTTAGTTAAAAATAATAATTTCAATGTCTAGTTTGGCCAAAAATTATAAACCACTATTGTAGGATCACCCTACCCTTTGGTCACTGAATTTGCAAATGAAGAAGTTTTCACAGTAATAGAAGCACCTGCTTGGACATTGTATTTTGATGGCTCATATACTCCTAATGGATTGGGAGTAAGAATTATGTTTGTTACCCCTCAAGGTGACTACATCCCAAAATCATTTAGGATAGCATTCTCGTATACCAACAACATAGCTGAGTATGAAGCTCTCCTCACAAGTCTTTGAATTGCAAAGCAGTGGCACATAACTCACTTGAGAGTCTTTGGTGATTCATTGTTGGTCATTAAGCAAGTTAATGATGAATTCCTAACAAAAGATGACAAGTTGTTACCCTACAAATGCATGGTGGATGACTTCAAGAAGTATTTCATCTTCATACAATTTGACCAAATTCCTAGGCTACAAAACAAAGCAGCTGATGCTATGGCTACTATTGGCTCCCTGATTGACATGCCTAAAGACTGAATAGAATGCAAGTTCCTTGTGGATCAACTTTTAATCCTAATATATGATATCCCTGAGACTAACATGGTGTGTGACATTGTAGGTCCCGCTTCCCCATGGTACCAAGACATATATACTTATCTGCACGATAATATTCTACCCCTAGACCTCACATGAAACCAACGAAAATCCTTTATTCAATGTTCAACCTGATATGTTATCATTGGTGATATGCTTTATCGTTGCGGGTATGATGGAACCCTCCTTAGGTGTCTGACGGATGAGACCGAAGCCCATACTGCACTAACAAAGGTACATAGTGGTGTTCGTGGGGCCCATTCAAATGGTATGGCCTTGGCCAAAAGGATTCTCTGAGCTGGATATTATTGTCCTACATTAGAACATGATGCTTGTGAATTCATGAAGAAATGACTTCCCTTCCAACAACATGCAGATTTGATTCATGCTTCGACACAAGACCTTCAGCCTCTTCTCGCACTGTGGCCCTTCTCTTAGTGGGGTTTCGACTTGATTGTCAAGATTTACCCACCATCTTTTGATGGCCACACATTCATAATTACTGCTACTGAGTACTTTTCCAAGTGGGTGGAATAAATGCCACTCTCACAAATCACCGGTATTCAAATTTCAAAATTCATCCTTTACCATATTCTTTGCAGATATGGTATTCCATCTACCATCCTCTCAGATAACGGAAAGCCTTTCAAAAACTAGGCCATGAAACACCTTTGTGACACCTTTCATAACCAACATCGTTGGTCAATGCCTTATTACACCCAGGGTAATGGTCAGGTGGAAGCTACCAACAAGACCCTTATCGACATCCTCAAAAAGG
Organism: Sequoia sempervirens; assembly: GCA_007258455.2. Classification (NCBI taxonomy): domain Eukaryota; kingdom Viridiplantae; phylum Streptophyta; class Pinopsida; order Cupressales; family Cupressaceae; genus Sequoia; species Sequoia sempervirens. The sequence goes on from VDFB02341744.1 coordinate 58,337, forward strand.
TTGTTAATAACACTGGTCAAGATTGCCACCTCCATATTCATCCCGCTCTTTAGGTGTATCGCACCTCCATACCCCTACAGGCACCACCCCTATTCTTTAGTGTATGGTGTCGAATCCATCTTGCCAATTGAAGTTGAGATCCCATCACTGAGGATTTATCTAAAGAACCTTATTAGCGAAGAAGATGCTCATGTCATATGGCTTGCATAGTTGGAATTACTTGATGAAAGACAAATCAAAGCCTATGATCATCTACAAGCTTACCAAAACTGCCTCAAGTATAACTACAACAAGAAGGTTCACCCTCAATAGTTCCAGATTGGTGATATTGTCCTTAAAGAGAACCAGCGTACTCAACAGGACCGCGATAAGAAAGGAAAATTTGAAGCAAACTGGTTGGGTCCTTATATCATAACTACTAAATATGGATCTAGAGCATACAGACTTGTTACCCTTGAAGGAGAGCCCCTAGAAGAGCCTATCAATATCATGCATCTAAGAGGTTTTACACCTAAGTCTGCTTGGTAACCCTACCTACAAAAATACAAAAAAAAAAAAAAATCAACAAAAAAATCCAAAAATAGTAAAGAGAAATAAATTCATCCTATGGTGAAAAGCACCCTTGGTGGCACCTTGGATAGGTACGAATGGTGAAAACTTGATAACAAGAATCATCCGTAGAGAGCTTAATCATTATCTACCTTGTGTCCTAATTACTTTATGACTCCATCCATCCTAGGTATCCTAACATCCTCTCCCATTCCATTCTTAGCCACTTGGTATATTTTGATTGAGCATTGGACGATTATATGCTATTTGTCATCGTTAGCCTTTTATCCTAATTTGAGCTTCTATCATCGGTTTGTGTCAGTGTCTAGGATCATCCATCATGTCAGTCCCCACTTAGGCCTCATCCTATCATGTCGGTCTCTTTGGTCTTTGTCGAACTACGTTGCCCCTATGCTTTCATGTAGGCAAGGTTGATCATTTGATCTGCCCTTGGGGCCTTTAGATCATCCTTTTGTCTCCATCATCCTCTTTTCGCTTTTATCCATAGTCGTTCATCATTTGTTTTTCTTTGAACTATGTTGCCCCTACGCTTGCACGTAGGAAAGGTCGATCTTTTGATCCACCCCTGGGGCTTTGTTTCATCATCCCTCATGAGTCTCCATTAGTCCTTTTTCCGCTTTATCCATGGTATTTTCTTGAACTATGAGGGCTCTACACTTTCATGTAGGCAAGGCTAATCATTGATCAACCCTCGAGTGCCTAGGTCTTTAGGGTGTGACGGTCTATTGTCTAGTCTCTTGTGTCATGTTGTCAAGAATGCCATTATCGAGCTGGTTCTCCACAAAGGAAATCCTCTAGTGTCAGGAGATCTGGTTAATGAAATATATCTTGCATCACCTAGGTCATTTTAGTTTAGTATTCACTATTGATCTCAATAGAATGCATCCTTCCTAACAGACCACATCAACCCATCCATCCTTGTGATCCTATGACAAAGGATGTTTGACTTTGATTATGATCTTTTCATACTTTTTCTTTTTGTTTATTAATTGAGCTCTCTATCATCACTTATCAAAGTTGCTATGATCCATCATATTATGGTGTGTTTTGACGAGTTCATATAGGGGCATCTTTTGATCGTTTCTTGTTGTTGTCTATTGGGTTGTTCTCACGTAGTACCCACCGGGATCCCTTGGATCCTGTGATACGTTGAGAACATCCCTTTGTGCTTGTAGTTATTCCAATACTTCGCTCGACCAAGGTCCCCATGACTTTGGGGTGTTGGGATAACCTTGTCTGTTGTGTTTGTTTCATGCATTTGATGCCAACCTGCCTTGGTCTCATATACCTTGGTATCTGGTATTTTATGCTATAGAAAAAATCAATGCTCCAAAGATGGAAAATTGAATTCATAATTGCATTTCATCACATGTACCCTTCATCCCCCCTTGTTCATAACCCATGACTCATGAGTTTGGTTGTGCAAACTTTGATTCTTTTCCCCTTGCTTTTCCTCTCAGGATATTAATGGTTCTTGACAGGTGCAAAATCACACCCGTTTTCCACTTCCACTACACCTACATCTACCCCCGCTTACCATGTAAAGTCCTTATTGACACTTATGATAATGTGTTATTACCCTTCATAATTTACCATTCACATTATTAATTCATTACAACTTTAAATCCATTACAGGTGCACATTATCATTTTTAGATCCACACATATTAGGTTCATTCTACTATTCACACATACATTGCCACCTGCATCATAAAGTGTTAAATTCATCATCAATAAAGTCATAATACATCACATCCTGCACATATATAACATCCATATAAGCATCCACATAAACAATCATAAACATATACATACATGTCAAATATCAAATAAGCATCCACATAAGCCATCATAGATAAAAAAAATATGCATATATAAAATCATCCATCCAACACATGAACATGGTGTCAATAAGGGCTATCATATATCATATAAACATATCAAAATCCAAAAGTCCATCACATAATAATGATGGCATCAAAGTACATGTCCATCATATACAAAATCATAGAATGAAATATAAGTACAAGGATCTACAAATAATAACTGCAACTTTGTACTATCCATCCACCCTGCACCTATCAAAAACGCTACATCCATATTCACCCGACTATTAGATCACTTTCTTCCTAGCCCTGGGACATCTTTTTTTCTTCTCTCTTAGTTTCTTTTTCCTAACCCGTCCCCGTTTCGCCTTTGTCGGGGTGGACCCCCCTACAGTGGGGTGGATGTGCCCCTACCTGTGGGGTGGATATGCCCTAGCCCACGTCAGGGCGGATATGCCCCAGGTTGGAGCGGATACACCCCAGTCTGTGTTGGGGCAGATATGCCCCAGCCAGCGTTGGGGTGGATATGCCCTGGGCCGAGGTGGGGCAGATACGCCCCAGCTCGTCTCGGGGCGGATATGCCCTAGTCCGCGAAGGGGCAGATATGCCCTAGGTCGTGCTGGGGTGAATACGCCCTAGCCCACATTGGGGTAGATACGCCTAGGGCTGGGGCGGATACGCCCTAGGCTTCCCTAACTTCCTGAGGCCACCATTTGCAAATCATGTGTCCGATCGACTCTGTTCAAATGCCAATCTTCTACGTTTTTCGTGCTCTTTCCAATGACATATACCATATTATATTTTCAAGAAGTTTCCTAAGACCCCTTTTCCTTCCCCATCTGCCTCCTCAAGGGGGAATACCCTATCATTCCTCTCCATTCCTCCATCATGAGACTTCTCCCACGAGACTAGGGCATCCCCTTTCACTTCCCTCCATTTGGGCAGCTCATGTGGCCTCCCCTATGCTGGGGAATCTCTTTTTTTGGCTGCTTCCTTTATAGAGTCATCTGTATTTTATTTTTTCTTCGAAACCCTATTATCCTAACAGTGTTTTGAAGACGGAAAAAATGTAAACATCCAAATTTGACCACTTCCATATGGTCAAGTTTGTCTCCTTATTCATCCCTTTAACTCATACACCTCATCCTCTTGGTCAGTATTAATTAAATCACTCATTTAATTAATATCGCATGGTCTGCCTAAGGTCCCTAAAATATTTAATTCAATAATGAAATACTTTTACCACCTTTTCCTCTCTAAATTAAATAAATATATCAATTTATTTAGTTTAGTCATTTAACCTTTTTGAATAAAATTAATTTTAAATTCTTCCTTTTTCTCTCTCCTTGTCACATTCTCCATATTCCCTTTCTAATCTGGATTAATTTAATTAATTCATGATTATGATGTGCATCCCCTTAATCAGGGATTAATGTCACATCCTCCATAATCAGGGATTAATGTCACATCCTCCATAATCTCCCACTTGCCTCTAATATTTCATTAATTATCCTAATCATGTATTTGCACAACCCTAATCAAAGTCATTAGCTACATTTAACATCCCTTTTTAGTCAACCTTTCCATTTGCCTTTCTTACCATTGACCCTCTTTTCCATGTGAATTTTTAATTCATATTTATTTATCCTAGGTCCCTCTCTTCCCCATGTGAATTTTTAATTCATATTTTATCCTTGCAAGGCTTACCTTATCCCCATGCAACTTCTAGAACATTTGACTTGTCACCTTATCCACATTTGACAAACTCCCACCTTTTTGGAGACCCTCTCTTATCCATTAGATTCTCCCAAGCATGTTAATTTTTAATTGACATTTATTTCCCAACCACTTTCTCATTTTCCATGGAGATTTTTAATTTAGGGATTAATGTCACATCCTCCATAATCTCCCACTTGCCTCTAATCTTTCATTAATTATCCTAATCAGGTATTTGCACAACCCTAATCAAAGTCATTAGCTACATTTAACATCCCTTTTTAGTCAACCTTTCCATTTTCCTTGCTTACCATTGACCCTCTTTCCCATGTGAATTTTTAATTCACATTTATTTATCCTAGGTCCCTCTCTTGCCCATGTGAATTTTTAATTCATATTTTATCCTTCCAAGACTTAGCTTATCCCCATGCAATTTTGAGAACATTTGACTTGTCACCTCATCCACATTTGACAAACTCCCACCTTTTTGGAGACCCTCTCTTATCCATTAGATTCTCCCAAGCATGTTAATTTTTAATTGACATTTATTTCCCCAACCACTTTCTCATTTCCCATGGAGATTTTTGAGGAATTCCAAAATTTCTCAAATGTCACTTTCATTCTCACTTGGGGACAAGAAGTTCCTTTTTGAGGAAATCTTCTCATCCCCCAAGGTACTTGCAAGGTACTTGTCCTTCCTCCACATCATGCACCCTCCTTCCACCTCATTTACACATAATCTTATCCTAAGCCATTTCACCCTCCACATGTCAAGATGTGAGGGCTTGTGAGTCCTCATCTCACCGTAGCCCTTCATCTTGGCCTTAGTGGCTAAATCTCAACCATTGAATTCTCTATTCAAATTCCTCTATAAATACCCCTCTTCTAAGGCATTTTCAACACTTAGTCATTTTTGCACCCTTATGCTATCAAATTGTCTACTCAATTTGCAAGCATTGTCTTAGCCATTTTCCAAGCCACTTAATCATTTGCATTTGCATCCTATCATATTGTCAATCTTTCATTTAATTATATCCATAGCCATCCAAGGAGCGTACAAGTTTACATTCACAAGGGCCAACCAAGGAATTTCAGCAGCAAAGAAAGGTATATCAATTTACAATCTTCATTTTATCTTATTTCTTTGTGTTATCATTCCTTAGGCTAATCTTTTGAGGTGTTCGTTGTGTTTTTGCATTTGCATTTTAGTTGTTTTGCATCATTAAAATAGTTAAAACTCAAGGCTACACATGAACAATTGGTATATTAACTATAAAAATTCAAGCTCTTTTAGTTTGAGTTGTGATGTTTTAGTAGATTTCTTGGGTTTGATGTCATTCTATAACATATAATTAAGGGTTCTAGTCCCACCATAAATCCCTAGTATTCTATATATTAAACAAATTTCATAATAGAAAGTCTCTAATAGTTTGCTACCAATGGGCCTTTCTCTTTCATCCCTGTAGCATCCTATAATATCTTATCCAATAATAAAACACAATATTTGCTCAAAAATAAACTCCTAAGCTCTAGACATAAGTCATCGAGCTAGTTTTAGAAGAAACATTGTTCCTAGAATGTCATTTCTACACATGTCCATTCTATTGAGGTTAAACCCTATTTTAGTTTTTGTTCAACTTCTTTATCTTCTCTATATGACAAACTATTATTTCTTGCACTCTAGTTTTAGAAGAAATGGTGTGTCTAAAATGTCATTTCCCCACTTCCATGCTATTAAGGTTGAACCCAAATTTCTATGAAGCTTCTTCATCTTCTCCATGATAGAATATTATATCTAGGGCTCTAGCTTTAGAAGAATTATTATACCTAAAATTTCATTTCCATAACTCCATGCTATCAAGGTTTAACCCCATTTTTATGTAGCTCCTTTATCTTCTTCATTATACACTCTTATCTTTGGAACTTTAGTGTTAGAAGAAATATTGAGCCTAAAATGCCATTTCCCCATGTCCATGTTATTGAGGTTGAACCTTATTTTCATGTAACTTCAATATCTTCTCCATAAGATAGACTATTATCTATTTCACTTTAAGTTTAGAACAAAGTAATGCCTAAAATACAATTTTAGTGCATCCATGCTATTGAGGTTTAACATTATTTTTTTTATGACTTCTTCATCTTCTCCATGATAGATGATTATCTCTTGCAATCCATCAATTTTAATCTCACATACCTCATGGACACCAATCTTCCACCTCATGCTTACACCTCTAGTTTAAACACACCATCTCTATTAAACATAAGTGAAGAAAAAAAATCCTCTCATATAATATTCCTAACATTACCCATTTTTTCCATCATATATAACTTCTCACTAAGAAATTTTCCATCTCCATATATGAGGGAAGGATTGATATGAGAAAATAATTTAGCACACATGTATTGTTGATTATGTGAGTGGATATTACTATAATTATTAGTTTGGGTAATTAAGGGTTCCAAAAATAGAAATAAAAATAGAAATAAGGAAGTGTTAATTATTTTGTGAGTGATAGGGATTAGATATTTAGATATACTTAGTCTAATTAGCTTAAAAAAGTAAGGGTGAAAAATGTATGTCTTATCATTTTTTTTGACCTATTTATTTTTTATATAATTATTAGTATATAAGTAGAATTTTTCTACATAAAATTTGATAATCAAATAGAGCCTTGATTGAACTTGGACTGATCCCACAATAATTTGTGCTACTTGTGGGATGTCTTAAATTTTGACCTGAAATCATATATTTTTAAAAAAATTAATGACTTAAGCCTATAGGGTTCCATCTAAAAAGGTCTAATTGAAGGGTTCACATCAAACCTCATTAGATAGAACCCCCTAGGATTAAATTAAACCCCCAATTTAATCTCCTTTGCACCTATCAAAATGATGACCCAAAATTAATTTTGCTTCTTTGGTGACAAAATGAAGTCATTTAGAAATGTTATTTTGTAAGTATATAGCCCATAATGTTAGTGTCATAATGTTAGTGTAATGGCATAAAATTGCATCCTAGTGAAATTTCCCATTATATACCCCTACCTTAGCTTTATAAACCCAACAATGCAAAATCTATCACCTTTTCCTTGCTTTTTTCACATGCCTTTTGTCATTTTGTGTCGGTGAGGGAATTTTTGTTGTGGACGCCTATGTGTCGCACAAACATGATCTATGCACTGTACTAGTGTCCTAACAAGATTCCCATGTCAAGAGATGTTGGAGATGGTACATTTTCTACCAACCTATGAATGTAATGCCTCTCTTCGAATCTTGACCACTCGAAAATGTCTATTTGGCTCCAAAATACCTTTTGAACATATCTCTTGCAATTCCATTAATTCTCTCAACCTTCCTTCACTCTATTCTTGCATCCTTTCAACTTGCTTCACACTTTACACCATTGTTGTTGCTTCTAAACCACTTAATATTGTAGGTTGTCAAGCTCTACATACTATCACCATGTTTTTCTTGCTCTCATCCTTCCTCTCTCGACTTTCCCAAGAACATAGAAAGGAGGGTAACATATTTGCTTGTAACTTGTATTGTATTGTTTATATAATAGAATCTAAATTGTCTTTGCATTCTATAAATTGTGTCTATTTCCTTTCTTTATCATTTCTCTCTCTATTGTTGCATATTGACTATTTGTGGAGGTGGAAACACCAAAATAGGGGCTTGACTTAGGAAAACTCCAAAAAAATAGTCACAACACTTTTCTATCGCTATGTGTAGGTTCATTGCATTCGTGAGGAGATTGTAGGAGGTTGAACCTTCGATGAGTTTGGTTTCTTCTTCCTTTCCCTTGTCATTTAATTATTAGATAGTTTTTCTTTTAAGTTATAAAATTATTCTTGTTGTTTCCTTTCATTTCATGCATTTCTTCATATTTGTTAAACTATTAAATTAGAAATCTTGGGTTCTTAGCACACCTTGTGAGTTTCGGTTTGTGAACCCAACTCTATTCATTTGAGATTTCAATTCATTTCTGAGATGACAACATGATGTGATGTTGTTCGACTCTCACTAGTGTCCTCTGGCTAAGAGCCAACCAATTCATAGTTTGAGACCTCTGAGGTCTACTCACTTGTTTCATAAAAACCTCCATTAGAAAACATAAAAAAATTAGAGTCTAGTTTATCCTTCCTTTTCAGCCTTTTTAGTGTTGAGATAGTCTTGAGGTAGTTGAGGGAAATTCGCTCCCTTTAGGCTCTTCTATGTCCTAAAGACTTGGGAGTAGTGAATCCTCTCTACATTTTGGTGAACCTGACGTGAACTTTCTCCTTTTCATTTCTTTGTGTCAAAATTTTTTCCCTAGGGTCTTGGGTGTGTTATAGATTGGTACATGTCATGAAGCTCTTATGAGCTTTATGACCCGATCTATAACGTCTAGATTCATTATAAGAAGTCTTTGACATACAAAAATGAAGCCTAGGAAGGTCACCTCCGGTCAAACTAGTCCCTCTTTTAAAGAAATGGTTTCAGGGATGTCTACTTGATTTTCCAACCCCTATGGGGAAGATACAACTCATATTCCTACCCCCTACTTCTCCTTTTGCTTCTTCTATGGAGGAAGATGTTGCTCTTGAGGTTCCTACGGAGCAACTTCTTTCCCTAGATAAAAGGCTTTGGGAGTTTGAGTAGTACTTGGAAAAAGATAGTAGTCTTGTCCAAGTGGCTACCATTGTCAAAAGATTGAGAACCATGTTGGATAAGGATCGAAGAGGTATAAAACTTCTTCGAGGTATCTCAGACATTATGGATACCCACATCTTGACCAATAACTCTAACTTGGTTGTTACCCAAGATGTTGTTTCTGAAACAACTGGAAGTCTCGATGCCCGAAGTGTTAGTGTATATGGCTAAGATGAGTCCTTCAACTAACACCATCTCTATACTTGAGCAGACTCACACTTCCAAAGTAAACATGGTACCTCTGGGCTTCAGTTCTTCTACCCTAAGGTTTCTACTTCTGGTGGTAATATTGGTGCCCCTACTGGTCCTAGTCTTGGAGGCTCTTCTGGTATGGGGTTTGGTGGCTCTGGTAGTGGTTCCATTGGTCATATTTCATTTGCTGATATCATCTTAAATGCTTTATTGAAAAACATTGGATGAATGCAGAACCAACTAGAGAATCTAGCTATCTCTTCCTCATCTCAACCTACGTTCCAACCTTTCTTTCATCATATTCCTTTGTCTATCACCATCTTAAACACTCCTATCCCTCAGGGGATGGAGATTCCAAAGTTTGAGAAGTATAGTGTTCATGGAGACCCTTAAACGCATGTGTCAACTTTCAATGCCATGTGCACTGACTTCTTCCACCATGATGCTTTGATGGTGAAGTTGTTTTCGTGTTCCCTTAAGGATGCCACATTGGAGTCTAGTATTGTAATTTTCCAAATATTTTTTTTTTCTATTTTTATCAACTAGTAAATTAGCTCCTTCAATAGTTCCAACCCAAAATCCGGCTGAAGATGGCATTTGTTGATCTTGTTCAATGTAAGCAGGGGCACCATGAAAAGGGTACTGATTTCATTGCTTGCTATTAGGCTCTATTTTCTTAGATATCTTGCCCATTGCTTGATTTAGATGTCCAGATGGTTTTCATTAGGAACTTGCAGTGATCAATGCAAGATAAATTTTCCCTAATGAAGTACCCTTCTTTTACTTATCTATGTGTAGGTTTGTGTGAGTATCAGTAGATGGTTTTTTAGTTCGGGGATTCATCCTCACAATCCTATTCAAATAAATGGTTAGTAGTGTTAATTTTTGGTGATTCAAAAAAGAACAAGGCCATAAAAAATGTGGTCTCTATTCCTAAGAACAAAGGCCTAGGACGTAATAGAAAATTTCACAAAATTATTAGACTCTGATGGAAACATCTTGCAAAATTTGTTAAAGGATAAAATTATAAAATTACCAAAAATATGACCTCTTTTTGAGCCATATCTATTGTGGGATGATGTGCAATTTTTTTGTCAATTTCATTGAGTACACATACATGATATCGAGTGATGCATCCGTTTGTGTCATGAGATTCAGGATCACATCAATGATGGGACTATTTGTCTCGATGGGAAGAAGCAAAACTCTAACAAATATGTAGCTGATCCTAACAACAAACTATAGATATACACAGATATATTTCCTTTTCATTTTTCTAACTTGGTTACACAGTCTTTCACTTCTTCCAATCTTGTCCTATCTAAGTATGTGAACACGGTCTTGTTCACTCATATGCCTCCTACAGAGAATGTGAGTGTTGTTTCTTCTATAGCTTTCACCTCACATGATCTAACCTTAAATAAGGAGCCTTCTCCGTTGTATGTTCCCACCCAGATTAATGGTAACATTGTGACTGGTGTTATGGTTGATCATTCGAGATGAGTGAATGTGATCATGAAGGAGGCCTTATTCATTAACAATCATGATAAGGAGAAGTATGATGAGTCGCAGGTCACTCTTTGCACTCATGAAATATTTTCTTTTTCCTAATGGGTGATATCTCTTTGTCGATCCTTCTATGGCATTGGATGTCTCATTTGTAGTGATTCCATAGTTTGACCTATTCAAGGCGAAGTTAGGCATTCTATGGCTAGATTCCAAGAATGTGGTCAACTTTCTTTTCCACAAATGTTTGAAATTTTTCCACAAGGGTACAATGCATTTCGTTTAGGACACTAGGTAGAAGCCACTGGTATCATGTGAGACCTTTTCTTTGGATCACTTTTGGCCTACCCCTATTGGACCCCTCCCTCCTAGGGGGATATTTTGTATCGTGCTTATTGCAAGTATAAGATTGGTGGCATAGTGTCGAAATGTGGTTTTCCTCCATAGCCTTATGTTGTGTATTTGAAGGATTGCTTGTGTACGGAACAACATGCTTTGTCCTCTACTCCTACAAAGGGGAAGGACAAGCTTTCTTTTCCCCTGAGTCTTCCCCTTTTATTTCTTCTTCTGCACCTCTTTCTTTTGCTTCTCAACCTTTGGTGGTGTCCTTTGTTCTTGCTTCTATGCCTACCACAAGAAAATGAAAAGAACCTATATTGCAGAAGTTGAGCCCTAAGTTTTTGAGCTTCTTGTTTTTCCCATAGTTCCCCATCCCACCCTGTATGGGAGGGGGAAACCTTTCCATGGGTTTCCTCCATTTTGACCTTTACGACCTTTGCCTATTCTTCCACCTCCTTCTTGAGTGAGACATGGGAAGAGGCTCGGTACCAAGATGCCTCTTTCCTTTTTTGGTTATGTGTCTATTTCTCCTCCTGCTCCTCCTAAGGAGTCTCCCCTTCCATTAGCAACAATTGTGGAGGTCCCTCTTGTAGTAGAACAGGAGAGCCTGGCCTCTTCTGAGGCTGCTCCTTTGAGTGCCCATAGCCGATCTAACTGGCTTACGCATGAGTGAAAGTGTTAGCGAAAGGCTCTGGCCAAGGAGCACACAACTTTGCAACAAAGTGTCAAGGAGTTTATTGTTCCTGTTTTCACTCCTGCTTCTTCTATCGTTTCTTATGCTTCTTATCTGACATCTTCTACTTTAGTTCCCATCACCTCTATGCTTATTTTTGCTTCATCGGTGGATCTTGATGAGCCTCAGTCCCAAAGGGTGCAGGTGTTCATCACTCCTTCAGTGGAGCCTCCCCTTCTCCTATCTCTTCTTAATATTCCTCCATTTTCACAACCCTTAGGCATGTCTCATACAAAGGTTGTGTCATCTATAGATCCTTCTATTTCTTCCTCCAATTTTGCTTCCTCTATGGGGATTCAACATCCTCCACTAAAGCTCACAAGTTGGAGGATGGAGGATGATCTCACATTGAATGATGGTCATAAGAAAAGTTCTTTGGAGTCTAGTTCTTTTTTGGCTTGCATTGTCCTTGTGATAGAGGCATCCCTTGTATCCCCAGAGTTTGTCATTGCCCCTTTTGCCGAGGTTGGTAGTGACTCTTTGGTGTCTTATGCTCCCCCCTCCCCATTGACACATGACACTCCTAGGAAGTGCATGTTCAAATTGGTGGAGGATATCTTGACTTTGTCTTTGATTTTTGTAAAATCAATGACCTTTACCTCATAAGAACTTAACGAAGAAGATGTGGAGCGGCCTTCTTCCTAGGCTCTTGTTGCAGAGGAGTCAAAGGGAACTACCCTTGATATCCCTCCCTTTCAGGATCATCATCCTTCCCCCTATAATGATCTAAATTGGGAGTAGGATGACTTGTTGGTTGATGAGGACTAGGGTGGTACCTCCCTCTACATCTATAGATTAGCTTTTTTTCTTGTTTGTGTTCCCCAATACTTGTCTTTTAATGTTTTGTGATCTTTCCTGGAGGACCCTTTCTACCCTTGTAGGTACTTGGATACAAGAGCAAAACATTTTCGTGCACTTCTATTTGTACCATCATTCTTCTATATGTCATACTTTTGCTTTTTGATATCAGGGATGATGGAAAGCATTGGGGGCATTTAGGCCTTCTTCTGGATGTTGACTCAATTTTTATTTTTACTTTGTCTTCATGTGCTCTTCTTCATGTTTTGATACATTTGGGGATTCATGATAGTTCATACATATATTATATTATATCTATTTAAATCTACGGACAGTTTTGACCTCAAATTATTAGATCCCCAGGCTATCTCTTGATTTCTTCATCTCTACTTGTTTGCTTCTTGATGATGTGGTTCTTATGTGTTGTCTTACACGTGTGTGGAAATATACCACAAATACATTGTGCCATGTGTTTCATGCCATAATGTCTCTTGTCTTTCTCTTCTCCTTAGGACAACATGTGCTCCTTTGCATAGCACACATCATCCTAAGGGGGGGCTATCATACTTTTCTAATTTTCAACAAGGAGAATTCTTTCAAAAGGATTCCTTGGTGCGGAATTCATTATAATGAATTGCTTGAAAAAACAATCCCTTGTTGTAAACCTCATTTTCAAAATGGTCTATTCTTTCAACAAGAATTTCTTGGTAAAAATTTCTTTCAAAAAGATCCCTTTGTGAAAGAATCTAAAAAATTTCCTTTCAAGAAGGAGAATTATTTCCAAAGGATTCCTTGATGAAAGTTCTTTCAAAAGGATTCCTTGATGACAAAATAACTTGTAAAAAATCTCATCTTTCAAAATGAGTGTTCTTTCAAAAGGGTTCCTTGGTGTCTTCATGTCTTGTGAAACGGATCATGGATGAAAGAACCCCTTTGTGAAAGCCTTCTTTTCAAAAGGATTCCTTGGTGTCTCATGCTTGTTTCTTGTGTCTGATATTTGACATCTTGTATCTTGGTGTCTAGATGTCAATATATCTTGGCATCTAGCTTGGGGGCAACCTGACTAGACTTTTATTTTCTGTGACTATCCTACAACACAGTTTACAATAGCCACATATCCAATCAAAGTGTTATATTGTGTATTATGATGGTGTATATTATTTTTCACCTTTTTTCCTAACATTTTTGTCTACAATTGACATGATTTTGGTGAGATCGCAATAGGATTTGTAGGATCAAAGACTTGTGTCATCTTCACATGCTGGTGAAGCTTGTTCTATGTCATGTATACTAGATCGAAGGATTGTTTCCTCTACGTTTTAGTATATTCTCTTCAATCTCTTTCTACTTTAGCTAGCACATGCTTAAACACATATGCTCGCTAAAGTGAGGGAAACATGTAATGGCATAAAATTGTGTGCCCTAGTGCAATTTCCCATTATATACCCCTGCCTTAGCCTTATAAACCTGACAATGCAAAATCCATCACCTTTGCCTGGCTTTTTGCACATGTTCCTTTTGTTGTTTTGCATCGGTGAGGGAATTTTTGTAATGGACACCTACATGATGTGTAGATGTCTGTGTGTTGCACTAGTGTCTTGATTAGATTCTCATGTCAGGAGATGTTGGAGACGTTTCTACCACCCTACGAATGTAACACCTCTCTTTGAATCTTGACCACTTGAAAACGTCTATTTGGCTCCAAAATACCTTCTAAACATGTATGTCAAGTGCAATTCCATTCATTCTCTCTACCTTCTTTCACTTTATTCTTGCATCCTTTCAACTTGCTTCACTCTTGCTTTGTGCTCTACACCATTATTGCTACTTCTACACCACTTTCTATTATAGGTTGTCAAGCTTTACATACTATCAACACGGTTGTTTTTCTCTCATCCTTCCTTTCTTCATCATTTCTCTCTATCGTTGCATATTGGTTTTTCGTGGAGGCGGAAACACCAAAATGAGGGATTGACTTAGGCAATCTCCAAAACACAACCATAATTTTTTTCATGGTCATGTGTGTAGGCTCATTGTATTCATGAGGAGCTTGCGAGAGGATGGACCTTCAATGATTTCAGATTCTTCTTCCTTTCCCTTATCATTTCATTATTAGAGAACTTATATTTTAAGTTTTATTATTCTTCTTGTTGTTTCCTTTCATTTCATGCATTTCTTCATATCTATTAAAATTTTAAATTAGAACTCTTAGTTTGTTAGTACACCCTATGAGTTTCGGTATGTGATCCCAACTCTCTATCCGTATGAGATGCCAGCGTGCCTTTGAGATGACAGTGCGGTGCACCATCGTCCAACTCACGTGCTAGCATCCTTTGGCCAAGAGCCAATTAGTTCACAGTTTGACACCTCTGAGGTATGCTCACTCATTTCCTGAAAACCTCCATCAAAAAACATAAAAAAAACAAAGTCTAGCTTGCCCTTCCTTTTCAGCCTATTTAGTGTTGAGTTAGTCTTGACATAGTTGAGGGCAATTCACTCCCTTTATCCTCTTTTGTGTCCTAGAGACTTGGGAGTAGCGAATCCCCTCCTCTACAGTTAACTTTTCAAAAACTATAATATGTATTATGATTTATTTGATATTATATATTTTTTAAATTTTGAATTCATGAGGTTTGTTATAAAAAAATCTATGAATTTTATTCAAGACATTAGGAAAAATAAAAGATATCACATTAGAAAATATCAAAAAAATACACTACACTACACTTCTTGTTTCAATGAAAATAATAATAATTTTGATAATTATGCTAAGAAAAATATGTTAAGAAATAATGTAAGTCTAATTTTAATTTCTATTACTAATTCAAAAATTATTAAATACAATATTTAATAAAAAATTACCAAAATGTGCATATTACTTGAACTAGAAGGAATACCCCCAGCCCTAATAGAATTTGAACTAGAAGGAAGAGTTTATCATGTTTATTACTTGATCCATTTGATGTCTCCCTATAATAAGCTACAATCTTTCCATCTTGAATTGACATCCCTAACACCTTGATGTAGTTTATCTTTAAGGAGTTGGGATCCCACAACTTTGAGAGGAAGCACATTTTATGATCAATTATTAGGATGTAGAATGAATTTTGATTGTCAAATAATAGCATTAAAAATATTATTTATTGGTATTTAGATGGATGATATTATATCTGATTATGAAAATTTAATTTTTTAATTGAAGTAAATTTTTATTGCTAATGTAAAATATCATATTACTAATTTTTTGTATATACACATTTTTTTGGCTCAAATTCTCTTTTACTTAGAACTCCCTTTCTTGGGTGAAATTTATCTTAGCTTCGAGTGATTTGTTAAATTTTAATAGTTATTATTTTATTTGAGATATTTGGTTGCATTCTTTTTCAATTCCTTAGGCACCTTGTTATTTTTATTCAAATCACCCTCAAAATTGTTATCATCCAAGTTGAAGTAATGCCTATTCATAGTTCAAGCCATTAGCCATTGGATTATTTATTAAACTTATTTGCAAAGTAAATTATAATATATCACAAAAACTAATTGCTATAAACTAATTACTATAAATCAGTTACTCAAATTGTGGGAAAATTTTAAATGAAGGTAAACAGACTTAACACATTTAGTGAATAACACATAAATATCAAAGCTTCTTCCATTGCATGCAATTAGACATAGTAGTATAGTAGATTTTGTTTTACACTTTCTTTTTACTGATTTATCCATCTTCTATTTGACTTACCATAATTTCTTTTCATACTAATCAAACTATATAGTTGTCTTTTTAAGTTTGAGCATTATGTGGATCCACCTTAGTATTTGTATGATCCACAACTTGTGCCCATTGTTTCAGTTAGTCATGGTAGTCATTGCAAACACTTACTAAAAATAGTGTGGGATTTAACAATCTATAAGTTCCAAGGTTTTACACTTGAAATATCAATGATAGGATGGGTTATTCATCAAGGTTCCACACTCACTATAATCTTGTAGGACCAATGTTTGATGCATCTATGCATCTTCCTAACCTTCAATTATCAACAATATGACTTATGAAAGATGATGTGTATATACGTTCTTTAGGAAGGGGGAGGAGAATCATCTAGACGAGATGCCAACCTCTTATTGCTAGATCTTTTAATCAACAATGTACATCAAGTCTTAACTAATTAGACTTTGTACATTATTTTCCATTGTCAAAATATAACAAAATTTGCATAGCTTTAAAATTTCATGTTTAATTACATTGTGCAATCATTGCATATACCTATTAATGTATCCAATGTACAATAAGTGTGATTACTAGTGACTAATACTATTGATGGCCAAAAATAAAAATGTTTTACAAAGGCTTAAATTTGATGGCATATATTTATACTAAAATATTTTTGTTCAAAAAAAATTAAAATATTGAGAAAATTATCAGTGAAAGGAAATATTTTAGACAAATTATAATTTGTATATTTAATCTTATATGTATACCTGCCTTTTA
Source organism: Sequoia sempervirens (assembly GCA_007258455.2). Lineage (NCBI taxonomy): Eukaryota > Viridiplantae > Streptophyta > Pinopsida > Cupressales > Cupressaceae > Sequoia > Sequoia sempervirens. Next base: position 75,200 of record VDFB02341744.1, read on the forward strand.
AATTAACATCCGTCACAGAAAATTTGCTTGACAAACAATTGACCGTCAAATTAATCCACTCTCTAACCATGATAATATAAATTTGGGAGAACGAACGTGGCCTGATTTGTTAAAACATTTCAAATAAACAATGCTATAACTGCCTCCATTTTCCACTATCCATATACAGTTCAAATCACTGGAACCTTTTTTCAGACCAGATTCATTCGGCTATGAAGTCCACTACCTAAGTCATTTGATTGAACTACATTCATATCTGATCCCCTTCACCTCCGCCCAATGCTGCGCACCACGGCATTTACTAATTGGCCGACCAAACTTTACCCAGAATGCGACTCTGACTCAGCCCACCCGGCCGATTTCTCTATATAAAAATAAGCACAGATTGCGTAAATGAAGGCTTCAAATGGCTATGAGCTGTGCAGCAATGAAGGTATTCCTTTTCGTATTAATTGTCTCTTGCTTTTTAATCTACCGCGCAAGGGCAGCAGATCCGCGGCTGGTGTTTGCTCATTACATGCTCTATGCCAACGACAGCCTCAATGTACTCAAGCAGGAGATTCGACTTGCGCAGAGCAGAGGAATCGACGCCTTCGTTCTCAACAGCAATGTATGGCGCCAGGGTCTGGCAGACAATATGTACCAGGCAGCCAAAGAGGCGGGTTCCTCTTTCAAGATCTTATTCTCCGCCGACATTCACAAGGACACCAATGGCAACCTCACGCCCGATCAGCTGGCCACCATGCTCACCCGCTACAAAACCCACCCCAACCAGATGACATACCGAGGCAAACCCTTGTTTACCTCCTGGCTCGGCAGCGACGATTCCTGGTGGGCAGAGTATGGCTACTCCTCTGCTCTCAGCGGATGGAACGCCGTTTTTGAAAAGGCCGGCGGGAGGGAAAAGTTCTTCTTCGTCCCCTTTTTCCCCACGGACGGCTCCTCCGCGGGCGTTCAGGGCACCCTGGAGAAATTCAAAGATATTATCGACGGGCTGTTTGCGTGGGACACGTCGGCATGGCCCTACTTTAGCCCCGATTTCCAGAACCCTTCGGACTCCAAAGACCGGAACTATCTGAGCGCCTGCAAAGCCGCGGGGAAAGTATACATGCCCAGCCCCAGCCCCAGCCCCTGGTTCTTCAAAAACATTGCAGGCTCCTGCTGCTCTGACTATTGTAAGGTTAAGGACCTCAGCAACTGTAACTGTCAAGTGAAGGGCAACTACCAGGGTCCGGGGCTTTGGATCAAGAAGTGGGAGCAGCTCATACAGCTGAGCCCCCCTCTCCTCGAAATCGTGACGTGGAACGACTGGGTGGAGAGCTCCTACGTGGCCCCGCCACTCAGCACAGCTGCTGCTGACGTGTCGGGGTACACCCACCGTGCCTTCTTAGAGCTGGGGCAATACTACATTAGATGGTACAAGTCCGGCAGACCGCCTGCGATTACGCAGGATTCGCTCTACATGTTTTATTACACCCAAAGCAAATACGTAAACGCCACCGCTGACGAATGCAAGGTCGTGTATTCAGAACAGCTTTCTGATAAAGTGTACGTGACTGCAATGCTGAGTGGACCTGCCACCGTGGAATTGCGATCCGGAGGTGTCTCTAAGACGTTCTGTGCTCCGAAAGGGCTATCCACGTGGAATATGGATTACCAGGTAGGGCAGCAAGTGGCAACCCTAAAGCGTAGAAGTAAAGTGGTAACCACGCTGACTGGAAGCAAATTGATTAGTAATTCCAATGTGGAGCGATACAATTTCAACATTTACTCCACCTGCACCACATGTAAGTAACGCCTCCCGGGAGGAGTGGCGTTCGTTGGTCCAATAAGCTCTATATTTGGGAGTGTTAGGGATACAATTTCACATCAGAGCGTTGTTTTGTACTTACCCGCTTCACTTATCAATGCCCGAATTGCATTCTCTAATAATTTTTCTGTATGAAAAAAAATCATTAAATAGTTAAAGTAGATAGTCAAAAGAACACATGGTGTAAAAAAGAGATACAATCATAAATTAAGTTTACAATTTCATAAGGGGAAATTTGTCAAATTATCAATATCAACATTATTAAAAAAACAATACAATTAAACTATAAATACAACATTAATATTATATATCTTACTCATCAAAGTTATCTCATATGCCCTTAGGAAATCCCTATTGTTGTCCATGGGCTCCCACCCATCATGAATTTCATTATGACCATCTTAAAGATCCTCCTAGGCTTGATTTTGTATAGAACTTGGTGGAGAAATAGTGAGCATTAGTCAAGGGAATTTTCCCTAATTAGGAGGTCATGAATTGTCCATGGGCTTCATGAATTTCATTATGACTATCTTAAAGAGGCTTGAATAGAACTTGGTGGAGAAATAGTGAGAATTAGTCAAGGGAATTTTTCCTAATTAGGAGGGACACATCCATGTTGAGAAAACGTGGAGTGATGTAGAGGTGGAGATCACCCACTTCGGTAGCTAGAGAGCAAAGGTGGAGGCGAGGTCTAGCCAACTTATTGTCTCATTGATGATAGTGGTAGAGGAGTTGTGGCTCATTGATGGTTATGTGTGCAACAATGTTAGGGCTTTCAATGGTTGCACCTTTGGTCTCTATAAGGGGATCTAGCACAAGAAGGTAATGAAAGGGGAACTTTAGCCACAATGTAAGAGGAATTCCCCTATTGATCTAGCAAATTTTTGAGATGTTGGATTTCCTGATTAGTTGAAAAATGGATGCTTTATGGTTTCAGACATAGAATATCACTTTTCTGCAACTAACATTTGAGGATGCCTTAGAGATCTGCACCCCAAGACTGGAATAGAGATACGAGATCTACTAAGGGATTGTCCTAGGGATTGATTAGGATCTAATGAGGCGTTCAACACCAAGTAAGGACTTGGAAAGACAAATGCAATGCAAGATGAAATACAAAACCCTAATATGATGCAAACTTGAATTAAATGACCTAGAAATGCATATAAAACAAAATAATAAACTGTAAGATGAAATGTGTACACCTAGAAACTTGAAGATGACTTGAAGGACTCTTGAAATGTTGGAAATTTTGACTTTTTGACCTAGTGGGACTCATTCACCATTTTGGGTGAATTAGTCCCAATTCTAGATTTTTGCATAGGAGCAAGTTTTAGGCAAAAGGATATTTGAATCTACAAAGATCTCTGTCAAACACATATAGTGGGACTCATTCGCCATCTAGTTTGGACTTTCTGGAACTTCAAGGTCTAAATTTGTTCTTCCCAATCTGCTCAATCTACTTCTTTAGGTTTTTAGATCTTAAACTCTGATTTTGGGGTTGTAGGTGACCTTTTAGTGAAGATTACAACCTTGCAAATGAGGAGATAATTCCAAAAACTTTCTCCAAACTTATAAACTAGTCTTCAATGATATCTCAAGCTCCAAGAAACCTAGATCTGCAATCACACATGTACATAGGAGAAAAATTGTTGATTGTTAGTGGATAGGGATTTACCTTGGTCAAACTCCTTTTAGGTAATTAAACCAAATGATGAAATAATGAACATGAAACATGAAATATAGGACATGAAACATGAACAATGGTACCTTGAAGGATGTCTTGTAAATCTGCAATCTAGCAATGAAGTGGCCATGAAGGATGTAAATCTTGATCTTGAAATGGATGAAGAACAATGGTTGACCTTGGATCTTGGATGCAACATCACAACACTAGCTCAACAACATGCTTGATGCTTGATATCCTTGACATGATGATGGATCTTGAATTGCTTCAACAATTGATGAAGAATTTTTCCCTTGAATGCCTTAGAAATGATCTTGAATGCTCTCTTGATGGTGTTGTAAAGTCTTGGAATGCTTAACTCTTGCTTGCTTGACTTGATATCATGTAGGCTTGTGTGAAGTTACTATTTGAAAGCTTTTTTATATATAGGAAATCCATCTAATATCTTGTGTATTAGATCCCAAAGGTCGACATACACAAAATTTGAACTTAAAACCCAGTTTTTCCCACTTAAAACCTTGAAAATCAGCCAAATGGGACTCATTCGCCCAAAGTGGTGAATGGGTCCCATAGGGCCTATTTTGATTGCTAAAGTGTTGCCCGGAGTGTGTAAGTTAATCCTATTCATTGATATTGTTAGGTTTTTGATCAAAATATTCCTTTGGATGCAAAATATAGCATCATAGGGGCCTATTAATGATGATATTAAGGTCATAAATGTAATAGGGCCCAAAATCCAATGTGAAAGTGTAAATAAATACACTTTACAACACAAAATTAAGGAAAAATTGGGTCTATTTAGCTTAGAAGGCCTAAATCCTATGTGAATGTGCAAAACACATTACAACACTAGATTAGATCCATTTGATTTACAAGCCTCCTAAATTTAATGTGAAGGTGTAAATAAATACACTTTACAACATTAAATTAAGGAAAAATTAGGTTTATTAGACTCAAATAATTAATAAAATCCTAGAAAAGTGTGAAAGTGGGTTACAACACCAACACTTTACAACACCTTTACAAGGCATAATTTGAATACATTTTATTTAGTTTACAAAGGCCCAAGACCTAAATCAAGGAAAATTTTAAGCTTAATTTAACAAGGAGCTAAACTAGTGAGAAAATGTCACCAATGACATTTTTTGACACTACTCTTCCAACAAAACCTTGTTGGCTTGAATTTGAATCTACACAAGAACATTAAAAAACACCAACAATTTGGAGTGAGTAAGAAGACTAATGTTTGTATTAGAATGGGGAAAAATAAAAATTTGAAAGCATGCCACAACTAGGAAAGCTCAATATGAAGTTTGGCCCATCTCACAAAAGGATATAGTACTACATGAACACTTTAGGCAGTAAAGGTTAAAATCATGTAAATTTATTTTTAATTATTTTGAGCACAAGCATAATACTAGAAAATGTGAATGGTTTTAGGTTGTACACAAAAAGGAAATCTTGGGTTAGAAATGACAAGATGTAATAAGTGGATGCTAATTGGAAGACCTTGGTAAAGAAAACACTAAGCAAATTGAGCAATTTTGGCCTCAATGATAGATTTGTAGATTGTTTGAAACCATTTATCCAAGATGAAGTTGAGCACTACAAATACCATTTTCTATTCAAATTTTTAATCAAGGGTAGGTGAGGAGAGAGTCATTTGTACCCTTTTTAGAGTGTAGTTGTAAAATGTTGTATTAACATATTGACATACCTCTTCCATCCTTCCATGAGGAACTAATGGTGTGCACAAAAAAATTGGGCATATGCTAAGAAAGCATGACCTCAATTATTGTTCAGTAGGTCTCTTGATCAACTTAGCTTAAATTGAACTTGGAATTAGCTGGAGGTTAAGAAAGCTATGTAGAATTAGCCTTGGAGTGAAGATCTTTGAGATCTATGATTCTCCTTTAGAAGAACTTGATGGAATGAATCTAGGGAATAGCTGCCAACAACCTATCTTTAAACAAGATGATGGTAGATAGCCATATATAGTATTGATTGATGGAACATCCATTATGGAATCCATCCCCATTTTAGAGAATTCATGACATACTATCTTACTAAGATTTCTAGATACTTTTTGCAACAAAAATGTCATTGATTTTGATAACTACAACAATTGCAAGAGAGTGGAATCTGAGTTCATTCTAGGTTGGGAAACCATATGACATACTAGAGGCAATGCAATTTATTTGTAGATTATTTCAAGATTCATTTCTATCACAAGCTCTAAGTATCCATTTAGAAAAATAAGAGCATTACCTTGTCTATTGACATCAATAAGGCTTAGCTTGGTAGAATCTCTTGGTAACCAACAAATATCCCAAACCACACAATGAAATCCATTATTATGGTTTTAATTGGACCATACCAATTCTTGTAGGATCTTGTCATGCATGTAGTATGATGTTTTGGAGAGAAACTATCAAGATTAATACACACATGTAGTAGCAAGAACTTTAAAGCACTTTTGGGAATTATTTTCAATTTTGTTAATGAAATATTACCAAATCTTGGATTGACAAGCTTGAAGGGAAAATGGGATTCCTAAGATTTTAAAGATCACCCTAGGGTTAGTTGATTTCTATCTAAAAGTATGAAGCTAAGTATGAGGTTGGGAAAAGGACTAATTGTAATATTACATCTTGTACCACTAGATACTATTTCCTAAAGTGAAGTAGAAATTATCAAGACACTTGAAATCTTGGTGAATGTTTTCCTCATGTTTTAAAGGAGTGTTAAGGTGTCATTTATAAAGTTATCATTGAATAATTACTAAGAAATATTTCTATTTAAGGAATTTCTTTTGACACAACTAGAAAATGGAATTTGTAATCTAAGATAGGCAAATCCTTCAACAACACACACATAAAGTGAAGGCACTTGAAAGAATAACACTGTCTTATAGAATTGAAGAAGTTGAATTGTTCAAAGTGAACATCATTAATGGTTAGGGAGATATAAGCTTCCACAATGAAAATTTGGATTAATTGGATGGAGGGACTAATGTTAAGTGATCTTTAAAGCATGTGTGACAAGAATTAAATACCATTCAATCTTATTGTACAATCCTTTTCATAATAAAACTTGATGAAATTTTTCTCTTGGTTATACTTGGATGCCCATTTCATACTCTCCTAGACTATAATAAATTTTATCTTTTTACTTTGAATAAATCTAGTTTTTCAATGTGAACCACTAGTGAGACAATATGTTTAACTCACATGGCCAAAACCTTAGAAATTATTTTATAAGATACATTCAAGATAGTGATTGACCTTTAGTTGCATACCAACTCTAAATCACTTTTCTTAGGTATAAACTTGGTGTTTCCTTTGTTAATTATAGGGGCTAGAGATTTAGTGTTGACTAGTTCAAGAAATAATTCAAACAATCATCACACATTGGGTTTTGATAAAAAGATAGATATACTAACAAAAGAAATTAAAGATGAAAACCTTAACATACTCAAAACATGAAAAAATTATATGGTTATATAGCTAAGAGAGAGCTTAACATTATTGTGGTATTTTTTTGACTTGACATTGAAACATGTGTAAACCTGATGGGGATCACACTTGAGATTATGTCATTTTTTTACAATTTGCAAAAACATATTTTTGGATGTTGGAAATTCAATCCAACCCTTTGAGTTGGAAGCCCATGGAAAATCCAAGCCAAAGGCTTGAAAATTTCTAAAGAAAATTGTTTCATCTCTACTACTCTCTATCTCACCTCTTTCTCTCTCCTCCCCTCTCTAATTATTTATATCTCACATCTCTCTCCCCCTCTCCCTATCTCCTTCCCTCTCTACTTCTCTCTACCCCCCTCTCCCTCTCTCTCTTTCCCCCCTCTCTCTCTCCCCCTTCCCTCTCTACTCTCTATTTCCCCACTCTGTCTCTCTCTTCCTCTCTCTACTTCTCTCTCTAATTATTTCTATGTTGATGCACCTCTCTCTCTCTCCCTCCCTCCCTCCTTCCCTATCTACTCTCTATCCCCTTCTCTCTACTTCCCTCCCTCCCTCCATTCTCTCTCTACTCCTATCTCACTTCTCTATCCGTCTCTACCTCTCCCACCCTTCCTACCTCTCTCTCTCTCCCTCCCCACCTCTCCCCCTCCCCCCTCTCTCCTTCCCTCTCTAATTATTTGTTACCTCACCTCTCTCTATCTCTATCTCCCCCCCCTCTTCCCTCTCTACTTATTTTTATCCCCACTCTCTCTCCTTTGTTGGGAAAATGTGTCTAAACCTCATAATTACAAAAGGTTTATTGTTGATAGGTTAGTATGGGGAGGTGGGGGGTATCTCCTTGTGTGACCTTTGAGGGTTCATCCCCTTGGTATAGTCTAGGGCCACACACCTTGATCGGGGTTTAGGGGCAATACCCCTGAAAGCAACATTATATATATTTTATTATTGTAAATCTAGATTGTTCATCATTAGATTTTAGATTTTATGGTAGATATTTTGTTAGCTTGTCTTACCCTACAAGACAACCCTATTTTATGAGGAAATTATATTACAGTTGTGTATCAAGTGATGTATTCTAGGAGTATGATAGCAATCATGTTGCCTCTAGATCTTTAATTGGTGATATTCTTGTGATAAGATTTCTCTACAAGTATATTGTAATCTTCATGATTTCTCAATAATGCATTGGGAAACTTTTAGAGTGTGGGGTTTTTCTTTTGAAAGAGTTTTTCCCACTTAGATCATTATGTTGTGGTATGCATGATAGTTATGTTTATTTCTATTTAAGTTTATGTAACTGTTGTGAGGATCAATAAAGTTTTTCATTAGCCTCCTCTCAATATTAGTGTAGGAAGTTGTTCCACTAATTTAACGTTCTTACATCCTTCCCTCTCTAATTCTTTAGATCTCACCTATGCCTCCCTCCCTCTGGACCTCCTTCCCCTCTCTCTGCTTCTCTCTCTCTCTCTCCACTCTCTCCACTCTCTATCTCACCTATCCATCTCTACATCTACCTCCCTCCCTTCGATATTACAGTTGTGTATCAAGTAATTTATTCTAGGAGTATGATAGCAATCATGTTGCCTCTAGATCTCTAATTGGTGATATTCTTGAGATAAGATTTCTCTACATGTATATTGTAATCTTCATGATTTCTCAATAATGCATTAGGAAACTTTTAGAGTGTGGGGTTTTTCTTTTGAAAGATTTTTTCCCACTTAAATCATTATGTTGTGGTATGCATGATAGTTATGTTTATTTCTATTTAAGTTTATGTAATTGTTGTGAGGATCAATAAAGTTTTTCATTAGCCTCCTCTCAATATTAGTGTAGGAATTTTTTCCACTACTTTAACATCCTTACATCCTTCCCTCTCTAATTCCTTAGATCTCACCTCTCCATCCCTCCCTTTGGACCTCCTCCCCTTTCTTTCCCCCTCTCCTCTCTATTTCTCTCTCCACTCTCTCCACTTCTCTCTATCTTTCAATTCTCTCTCTCTCTCTCTATCTCATATTCTCTCATTCCCCCTCTACTTCTCTTTCTCTCACTTATCCCTCTCTACCTATCCCTCCCTCTCTCCCTCCTCTCTCTATCTCTCTCCTTCCTTCTCTATGTATCTCTATCCTCCCTCCCTACCTCCCTTCCTCCCTCCCTCCATTTTCCATCCCCCCCCTCTCTCTCTCTCTCTCCTTCCTTCTATACTTATTTGAATCTCTCCCTCTCTCCTTCTATCCTTCACTCTCTCTTAATCTCCCTCTTCCTCCTTCCCTATATCTTCCTTCTTTGCTATTCTTTTATATATTATCCTTTTTGTTACTACTTTGTCCTCATTGTTCTTTCGTTCCTTGGTTGAAAACCAAGGCATGCGACTTAAAGGATTTTAGAGTTCCCATATAGAAATTAGCTTATTGTTCTCCCTTATGAGAGAAGTAGCAATATAATAAAAAAATGATATGGTGAATTTGGACTCAAATGCATCTTTAGTAACATAGAAGGTAGAAACAAATATTGAATATTCAAAATTTAGCTCAAAGAGAATATAGTAAGAATTAGTTGTTCATCTTTATTTATGGGTGATGAGTTGAGAAGAGTTGTGGAAAGGAAGATTTGTTGCATGCACGAAAGAGGGCCTATAAGTGCTATCCTCTAGCAAAGATAAAGCTGGGTAGAAGGTGTAGAGTTCCTCCACTGAGAGAATGTGGGTAGAGGAAGCATCTTCCAAAATCTTTGATGGGTAGAGGATAGTTGCATGAGTGAGGAATTGTGACAAGGAGTACCTATAACTGTAGAGGATTTGAGTTCTAGAAGAGATTTTCAATTCCATATTATTTTAAATATAGGACCTTTACTCATTTTAATTTTGTGAAGAAATATTGAATTGTATTGATGTTACTTAGACTTAAAGATTGGTTAGTTCATTTTCTAGCATATGAAACCTCATAGAATCTTGAGTTTCAAATATATTTTTTATTGTAGTCCATATTTCATTTGGTGTATTCAAATATTTAATATGAAAGAGAAAATAAAGAAAAAAACCATATAAAAATCTCCATATACTTCATCACATCTATTAAACCACGTAGGATTTTCTTCATCTTTAGCAGGTTGAGTTTCTAGTCTCATTGTTATCCTATGTAAACTAATACTTCTTATGTGGATTGTCATGTGAGATTTCCCCTCAAATTAGTTGTAAGTAGTTATAATAGGAATTGTTGTTTGTCAAGATGCATAAATGTAGAAAAAAGTGTTGAAAGAAAGAGAACACAAGAACACCAACACACTCCCACCCTCTTCACTAGTATAAAAAATAACACCCCAAAAAAAAAACATTACAAGGTTGGCATTTTATAATTTAGTTCATTTACAAAGATTTTTACAAGTTACAATGCTTAATAGGCCCACAATGGCCAAAATTAAAAATTATAATACAAAGTAAACTTGATATAGAATCTAGAAAATTTATCCATGTAGCTGTGTAGTGCTGTTCAATACCTTTATGATGCCTATTTGTTTTCCAAAAATGAAGCTTTGGGGTGAAAGTTATGGCTTGTTGAAGAAAAATGCAATAAATAATTTCAACTTACAATATATAGTAAAAATTGGAAAAAAATCATTTGAATACCTTTGTGGATAGAAAGTTCTCATCTCTGGCTTTTCAACAATATCTTGTTCACCAAAATTTGACACCATGACAAAAAGTTATGCAAATTTGAATAAAAGACCCAATTTGGCCTAAATGAGGGCCTTGGTGGCCCTCATATGACCCTTAGGCAGTGTCCCTAGTGGAAGTGGCACTAGGTAGTAGATCGACAATGATTGAGTAGTTTTGGGTGTTGTTGGTGAAAAGTTTGGTAGGTGGTTTCATGATTGCTAGCAGTTATGTCATGTTGTGGTCATTGTTTCCTTTAGAGCATCACATTTATGTAAACCACCATTAGCATTTAAGGACATAGGTGACCCTTATGGCCACTAGGCTTAGCAGCTTAGCCCCCACACTTATAATAAGCATTAAGCACTTTTTATAATGTTAGTTTTTTTTTCTTTTTTCTTTTTAATTTTTCAATGATTGTTGTACTGTAGTGACTAGGGGGTTGTATGGCCTCCAAAGCAATTTTTTTTTCCTCGATGGCTCCCGACACCAAATATAGTTGAATTTATATCAAAAAATTTATCCTCGGCCTCTTGAACGCAATGACAAGGTTTGTTTAAGCTGAAAATGCTTTAGTAAAAATTTGTTCACTAGATCTAAGATTTAAACCCCAACTTGCAACTATGTCAAACGATCTCCAAGTTAGATGAAACAAAAGACAATTTTGTTTCTCAAGTATTCTAGACATGTTGGAATAGTAAAAAAATGTCACAAGTATAACCAAAATTATTACAACCACCCAAATTTTACAAAAAAATTGAAGAGAAACTAGCAAATCTTCATAAACCCTTTCTAATTCTCTAGATCATTCAAAACACAAGAGAAGAGCATACAATATTTTATATGAAAAGCTTAAACTCTTAATTTAGAATCTAAGAACTAAGAATTCTCAAAGAAAACACTCTAACACCATGTTAGAAATCTGCAATAAATTGATAACTCTAGAAACTTTATAAGAAAAATTATAAGCTACATAAATTGGAAAAACAGAAACACTGCAAACCAATGATTCTGAAAGATATGCAATGCCAAAATGATAGTAATACGTTAAGGGTTTCCAAGATGTCAAATATAAGCTAGGTAGTGAGTTCATATAGAACTACTTGGAGAGGATGGAGGTGGCAAACCGAACAATAGGAAGTGACCACCAATAACCACTAGAATATTAAATAAAGTGATGAAAATAGTAAATGCTCCACCCTTGTAGGATGAGAAAACCTTATCACCTTATCTCATAGTTATTAAATATTAAACTCACATTATTATCATAAGAAATAAAAGTATAAAGAAAGCCTATGACTAAGGAAAAATAAATTAGTCCACTAGGAGAATTAAAACCTTCACTAACATGCCCAACCTAGGATTTCTAAAAGACATATGTGTGGAACTTAAGATTCATCCTCCACTCTTTCCTAATCTTCCCTCTCAAGCACCCAAGCCTCATGGATAACCTCTAAAATACCAAGTCTTTGTCTTCCCTCTCCCAAGTGCCCAACCTAGGGAATTTCAAAGGAGATATGTGTGGAACTTAAGATCCATCCTCCATTCTTTCCTAATCTTCCCTCTCAAGCACCCAAGCCTCATGCATAACCTCTAAAATACCAAGTCTTTGTCTTCCCTCTCCCAAGTGCCTAATCTAGGGAATTCCAAAAGACATATGCATGAAACTTAAGAGTCATCCTCCAGTCTTTCCTAAGCACCCTACTAGTAGGTTAAACTTTAATTAATATATTTTATCTTTACAAGTCACCTTTACCACTGCCAATGGACCCTTCCTTCCTAATGAATGTATTATAAACAACAAACAAGATTAATCATTACAAGTTAATTTTCAATACAACCTTATGTGCCTAGAGATACTTTTCAAGGATGTTGCAAACATGTAAAATGACATAGGATATACAAAGGTACATGGTAGCTAAATTTTGATAACAACTAATAACGAAAACAACTTGACATTTTTGCATGTTCCAATTGCTACTCCTTATGCTATTCAATGAATTTCAAAGAACAAATACAAAATAGTCTCTAGATGACTTGTTTTGTTTTAACCACACTTCATAACTAATTTAAATTGTTAGTTTGTTATGATTATTTCTTATTCAATCTTTTTATAAAAAACAATTTTTGTTTGGCAGTGTAAATAGATTTACTATCCACAATCACTTAAATAAATATAATGACAACATTGTAAATATTTTAAATATTATATAATTTAATGGTCAAACAATTAATAATAACAAACATTTTATTTAAAAGTCAACATTTTGATAGTTAATTAGTCAATGAACTTTGTAAACCTCAACCACTAATAAAAAAATATATAATTACTTTTTAAAAAAAATTACTTTCCATTATTAAATTATGTAATGTTTATCCATAACCCATAGTCGAGCTTTTTTAATGATTGCCATAATTAAGAATCATAAAGGAAAGGCCCTACAATATATTTTCTTATGGGAGTAAATTACTCTGGAAAGTTCCTGACAGACCACGACGCCTACACGGCGTACAAGGCTTAGCTTCCCGTTTGTTAATATTTTGTTTCGTAGAAGATCGACTGTTGAGATTGATGGGTGGGATGGATTGCGTTTTCCAACCGCTATCTTCGAAGCGCGTCGATGGATGGAATACCATTTCCGCGGTGTAAACCAACGTTCTTTTTGTATTTCAATTTATGGGCATACAGATCGTTATTCAGATCATGGCGTCTTTTTCTATTCCCCCAATTCATCTGCTATTTATAACGTTAATTTTAATATTTCTTCTATTTGTATCCTCTTATTTGACATATAAATCTGTCTGGGAAGAGACAATTGTACAGTTTGAGATTGTGGTGAAGATTTTGCCTCTGATTCTGGTCTTAGTGATACGCTGGTTGTCTTCAATGGAGAGGCCTTTCAGCTTTGGTTTTGGGGAATCAAGGAGGAGAGAAAGTGTAGAAGAGGAATATGGGAGCTCACCGTGGGGCGTGGCGTTGTTGATTCTGTTATTGCTGGTTATGATCTCTTATCAACCCGTCTTTCGTGATCAGTGGTTGCCATTATAGACAAGAACTTAGATTTTTTACTGTAAATGGTTTTTTAAGCACCAGAGAAAAGAGAGGAGGAGATGATCGTAGGATCAATTCAAGCGAAGGTTCATCCAAAGGAGGATCAGATGCTCGGGATAACATGTTTTCTTCCCAGATTACTTAATTTTTATATCATGGCGGACACATTTCATATGCGTATTTGCAGCAACAGGAGGAGGGGAAAACATATAATTTGATTGTGGTTTAAATCACTTTTGGATTGAGGAAATAGTTATATACTTGGTTTTCCAATGGATTTGTATGGAAAATTGTACCAGTAAGGTTTGCCGACCTTGTTTCACTCGTCCGATATTGTATTCAGATCTTGTCGAATACGTATGGAAAAAAAAATGCAAGATTGAAAAAAAGCAGGGAAGCAACCGTTTCAGGTGTGAAGAGAATCATATATGCTGCCTTACGCGGCAAGTAAATTTGTTGCAATACGTATCAATTAATTCAAAATGACCTCTTTTTTAAAATTTAAAAATAGAGGAATTAATATTTGGTAGGGACTTCTGAAGTGGAGTCTCACACAAATTATCTTTCATCCATGTAGGGTCAAAACGATTATTTCTTATCAAGATTAATTTGTCCTTATTTCAATGTACATTCAATCTTTTTCTATTTTTATTTTTATTTATTTTTATAACACATTTTTATATAGTATTTTTTTTGGTGTGTTCTCAATCAATTTTAAGTAGAGTTTGAGATTGACCTTAAAACATTAAATTTCAAATTAAATTTTTTAATTTCTCGATGTTTCTTTTTAGTTGTTGGGAGTCAATTTGGTACATGATTGTGTAATGTGTAATGTGTAATGTTTTAACATTTAAAGACATTCGATATGCAATCAATTTGTATGGTAGGTTAAAAAGAAATCATTAAAGAACACTTTTATTTACTAAAGGGCAAGGAAGATATTCACTCCAAACCATAAAGTTAAACTATTTAGGGGATTGACCTAGGAGAACATGATCCTTGTAATTTTTTTTTTTAAAATATGTTTTTAATACCAATGTCCTTTTTGTATTCAAGCATAAAAGGTTACAATGAATCAAGTTTCAAATACCTATTGTGTACCATATTAGATCCACACATTAAAATATAGATATGTGCTTCTTGCAATTGACTTTCAACTACACATGACTGATTTACAAGGAATTGTCAGTTTGTTAGTTTATTATAGGTGGTTGGAACTAGTTAAATTTGTGCCTATTTCACTTGTGTGACATAACCTACTAATTGCATATTTTTTCTTTTCTTTTTGTTCATTCCAATGGAGTACTCATTCCAAGTAAAGAAACATAAAAATAATATAATAATGGTCCATTATTTTAAATTGACCAAATTTCATTTTAAAATATATAAATATTTACATTTTATGTTAGCTAGGAATGACCATAATGTTTTGAAATGGATGCTCATATTAGGATCAAATGCACCTCAAAGAGGGAGAAAAATGTAATGGTGAAAATTGTATACCCATGACATTTCCCATTTAGATTTGCTCCCATTTTGATGGAATTCATTAATATAATTATGTATTAAACAAGTGGCACACTCTTATGCTAGGTTTCTCTCATACCTTGATCCATATCCATCCCTATTTCCTCATATTTACACACATAAACCTTATATTCTCAAAATTTTATATCTATTTATTGTACCCAAATTTATACCCAACCCCCTACAGCTAACTTTATTTCATATCTATTCATGCTAAGCCCAATATTCACCATTTTATATAGTCATAAATTATCTCTCATTCACATATATCCTATCCCTACATTGATCTAATCATTTTTCCTACTTGGCTATATTTTATGGGGAATGTGATTGAATAAGTTTGATCTTGAGGAATAAAAATGAACCTTTTATTTAAACATTTAAATTCTAATTTCAAACATTCCTATCTCTTTTCACTAGGTTGGTTGGAAATGATCATATTGTTTGAAATGGATGTTCATGTTAGAATCACATGCACCTCAAAGAGGGAAAAAATATAATGGTGAAAATTGTGTACTCATGACATTTCCCATTTATATTTGGACCCATTTTGATGTAATTAATTAATATAATTATGTTTTTAAAAGTGGCACACTCTTGTGCTAGTTTTCTTTCATACCTTGACCCATAACCATCCCTATTTCCTCACATTTACACACATAACCTTTTGTTCTCATAATGTTATATCCAAATTTATTGCACCCACATTTTCAACCAACCCCCTATAGTCAAATTTATCTCATATCCACTCATCCTAAGCCTAATATTCACCAAATGTTATATGTTCATAAATTACCTCTCATTCACATAAATCCACTTCCTACCTTGATCTAATCATTTTTTCCTACTTGACTTATTTTTATGGGGAATAGGATTGAATAAGTTTGATCTTGAGGAATACATAATTGGACCTTTTATTTAACATTTAAATTCTAAATTCAAGCATTCCTACCTCTTTTCCCTAGGTTTTATAGGTTGACTTTGTACAATTTTGTGTAGCTTATTTCTCTATTTTAGAATTTAAAGATATCTAATATGCAATTAATTCATAACTAACTACGATGATAAATATTCAAGAACAAATGAATTTATAATAGAAAAGGAACCATACTGTACATCAAAAGATAAATAGGCTTTCTATAGATGTGTGACACACCATATATGATTATTTTCTTAAATAAATAACATCAATCTATTCTAGGCGTTGACCTATGAGAACTTGAATTTAATTATCTAGAAATATCCCTTAAGATATTTGTAAACATTAACTTAACACATTGATATATGTGGAATGAAAGGAAAAATGGATCTTTATGCACACATTTGGTTAGTTCATTCTACTATAGTTATGCTCATTTTTATGTATTAGTGTAAGGTTGTAGGAATTGAGTTTAAATTGGAGTGACCCAAATTGGACCCACAACAAATTTTGAACCTAGATATAAGATGACTATTGCTTCTAGATTGAGATCAATAATTTACGTACTTGTGGTGAAGGATTTCTATGTAACATTATTTCTTCATCATTTTTTTCAAAACTAAGTAAACATATTCTTCTATTTATTTTTTGAAAATTTATTTTTCTTTATAGATCAAGATCCTATTTAAATCTAGATTAATCATGTGATTATTGCTATCATTTATTTAATTGGTCTAGATTTATTCTAAAATGTATTTTATTCTTTTAAAATTATGCTACATCACTTTTAAGTAGTAATAATTTATATTTTGAACATCAGAAGGTTGATAAATATATACTTTTAATTGTGAAATTTTTATATCACTAGCATTTCCACTTTATTCTTTACCCCATTTTGATAAAATAGATTGATACAGTTATATATTGAAAAATGATACATTCTTTTACAAAGCTAATCACTTCCTAACATGACATTAGTCACTACTTTACACACATTCCCACATATATTATCTATAACTTATTCACATTTCTCCATATTCTCACGCATTCTTCATTTATTACACCTATCCATGAACTTATCCCTAGACATTTCATTCTCACCTTGATTTTACCACCTTTTTTTCTAGATGAATACAATATAAACATTTGGTGCTTCAATCATAAATTTTAAATTATAACTCTAAATTATAAATTCTTAGATGCATTGGAAGAAGAATTAAAAAATCTATATTGGTTTGCACTTATAATTTGATGGGTTGATCCCATAAGTACAAGCAAACCCCCACCTATATATTTAACTTCCACCATATATTAACATTTAAATTCAATTTTTTTTCCAAATCCCATCCAATCCTTTCTTATCTAGAGATGACTATATGTATATTTGGATAATTTATTTCTATGTGCATGCAATTAAATAATTTCAATTGTAGTTATTTGAGTATCCTATTATCATTTACATTTTAGGAGAAAATAATACTAGAAATAGTTCCATTAGTGTATCAAAATGAAACTCTATCTACATTTTTATCCTAGAAGCATTTTATAAAATTGAAATTTATTGATTTCAATCTTTAACATGATCATAGAGATATTTTTTTATACAAATTGACTTGAGAAATTGATCATTAGTGATTATGGAAATCCAGTCAAGTTATTTCTAAACATTGTCGATCTAAAAAGAAGAGTGAAGATAGGAAAATATATTGAGTAAAAATAAAGAGCACAGATCAAATCCATGTGTTAAAAATAATGAATGTGGAACTTTCCTTAAGGCACTAACTTAACTAAAATAGAAACATAGACCTTGCATAATATTATAGGTGACACATAAGTGGTGAAGTATCATTTTAGAACTAAAAATAATTTAGATTCCAAAATCTCTATCAAAAGTATTCATGTTTAATGATTAAGCTAAATACAACTACTTCTTTAGATTTACACTCCTAAAGTAATAAATTATCATTAATTAATCTAGATTATCTTAAATTAAATTTATAAAAATCTATTTTTCTTTATAAAAGTAGTGTGTACCTAAAAACCATTAAATATTTTCAAACTCTAGAAAATACAATGAAAGAGTTTCTAGAAGATAATTGTCATTTCAAGGTGACCAATTATTAAATTGAAAGATTCCTTAGATTCTTAGATGTGCATTCTAAGGGTGATCATTTTGTAGGGTACATAATGCATCAATGTTTCACTTTAATAGTGCAAACAACTATTGAGAAATTTCAATATTTAATCTAAGTGTTTAACATCAAATTATGATACCAATTGATGAGATAAAAGGCTTACACTACTAAAATATATAAATATTATTTTTATATTTAAATATAATATTAATGTTTCTTAGTCTTTGGTCACCATGAAGAGATTTGACAGATTTAAATAAAAAAATAGAAAAATTAATAACACTATTATTGCATCACATAAAATAGGATTCATTTGAGAAACCATTATGAGAAAATAATCACCAAGAAGAGAGGCCAAGGATGTATTAAATTTGAAATCAAGATTATAATAATATTATACTTCTATTGTCCTCTTTTCCTCTATTATGAAATCAACTATATATGTATGAATATTCTCAACATGTTGAACTCTTTATCCTTTTATTGCAACTTGATCTCCTAATTTTCATTATCTCGGTGCTCTAATTTATAGAATTTTATGAAAGGGATGACTATTGATGGTTTACAACACAAAAGGAATCTTAATAAGAGTCAATAATTTTTTTAAAAATGACCATTCATGAATTCTCACATCAAAGGAAACTCAAGAGTCACCCTCTTTACTCTTAAGTGCCCAAGCCTCATGCATAACATCCAAAATACAAAGTCATCTGTCTTCCCTCTCCCAAGTGCCCAACCTAGGGAATTCAAAAAGACATATTTGTAGAACTTAAGAGTCATCCTCCATTACTTCCTAAGCACCCCACTTGGAGGTGAAACTTCAATTAATATATTTTATCTTCAATTTTACATTCCTAAAATAACATTTTAACATGAATTTATAGAAACCATAAATTATCATTAGTTAATATTAATTCAATAAACATATACATTCTATTGATTTTTCTTAAATTAAATATATGTAGTAAATCTATTTTCCTTTGCAAAAGTAATGTGTACCTAAAATATTTACCATTTTAAAAATTTAATAGTACAAACAATAGTTGGGAAATTTTTTATCTTTAATCCAATTGTTTAACATTAAATTATGATACTGATTGGTGTTATACAAGACTTATATTACTACAATATAGAAATATTTTTTTTTATGCAAATATAAAATTAAGTGCTCTTGGTCTTTGGTTACCATGTAGAGATTTAATGGATTTAAATAAAAAAATAATAAATAATAAACACTATAATTGCACCACATAACATTAGGATTTATTGGAGAAATCCTAATGGGAAAAAAATTCACCAAGAAGAGAGGTCAAGCATGTATAAAATTTGAAATCAAGATTACAATACAATTATACTTTTATTATCCTTTTTTCCTCCAATTTGGCAACACTTATGCATGTATGAACAATCTCAAAACATCCAATTTCATTCTTGCAACATGATCTCCCACTTTCCATTACCATAGGGATCCAATTGATAAACTTTTATGAAAGGGGAAACAATTGGTGGTTTAAAAAAAAGAGGAATCTCAACAAGAGGCAACAAAATGTCAAAAACCATCCATTTAAGAATTCTGACATCAAAGGAAGCTCAAGAGTCACCTTCTTCCCCCTCAAACACCCAAGCCTCATGCACAACCTCTAAAATAACAAGTCTTTTTCTTCCATCTCCCAAGTGCCCAACCTAGGGAAATCCAAAAGACATATGTGTGGAACTTAAGAGTCATCCTCCAATATTTCCTAAGTGCCCCACTAGGAGGTGGAGCTTTAGTTAATATACTTTATCTTCACAAGTCACCTTTACCACTATCAATGGACCATTCCTTCCCAATGAATATATTATAAACAATATACGAGATTAATCATTACAAGTTAATTTTTAATACTACCCTAAGTGCTTAGAGACACTTTTTGAGGATGTTGGAAACATGTAAAATAACATAGGATTTACAAGGTACATGGTACCTAAATCCTAATAACAACTAATAGGAGAAACAATTTGATCTTTTTGTAGGTTACATTTGCTACTCCTTACACTATTAAAGGAAATTCAAAGAACAAATATCAAAATGAATCTAAATGACATCTTGTTTTATTTTAACTACTCATTTCATAACTAATTTAGATTTCTATTTTGTTATGCTTATTTCTTATTTAATCTTTTTATCCAAAACATTCTTTCTTTGACATTGGTTTATAGAATTAGAGACACTTTTCAAGGATGTTGGAAACATGTAAAATAACATAAGATTTGCAATACCTTACATGGTACCTAAATCCTAATAACAACTAGTAGGAGAAACAATCTAGTCTTTTTGCATGGTACATTTGTACTCCTTATACTATTAAAGAAAATTCAAAGAAAAAATATCAAAATGACTCTTAATGACTTCTTGTTTTTTTTAACTACTCACTTCATAACTAATTTAGATTTTTAGTTTGTTATACTTATTTCTTATTCAATCTAATTGGTTGCATAAATATATTTACCACCCACAATCAATTAAATGTAATGATAGATTATTAATATTTTAAATATTCATGATTTAATGATCAAAGAATATTAATATTTTAAATATTGAATGATTTAATGATCAAATAATTGGTGGTTTAAAAAAAGAGGAATCTCAACAAGAGGCAACAAAATGTCAAAAAGTGGCAATTTAGAATTCCCAGATCAAAGGAAACTCAAGAGTCACCCTCTTCCCCCTCAAGCACCCAAGCCTCATGCACAACCTCTAAAATAACAAGTCTTTTTCTTCCATCTCCCAAGTGCCCAACCTAGGGAAATCCAAAAGACATATGTGTGGAACTTAAGAGTCATCCGCCAATACTTCCTAAGTGCCCCACTAGGAGCTGAAGCTTTAGTTAATATATTTTATCTTCACAAGTCACCTTTACCACTATCAATGGACCATTCCTTCCTAATGAATATATTATAAACAATATACGAGATTAATCATTACAAGTTAATTTTCAATACTACCCTAAGTGCTTAGAGACACTTTTCGAGGATGTTGGGAACATGTAAAATAACATAGGATTTACAAGGTACATGGTACCTAAATCCTAATAACAACTAATAGGAGAAACAATTTGATCTTTTTGTAGGTTGTACATTTGCTACTCCTTACACTGTTAAAGGAAATTCAAAGAATAAACATCAAAATGACTCTAAATGACATCTTGGTTTTTTTTAACTACTCATTTCATAACTAATTTAGATTTCTAGTTTGTTATGCTTATTTCTTATTTAATCTTTTTATCCAAAACATTCTTCTTTGACATTGGTTTACAGAATTAGAGACACTTTTCAAGGACGTTGGAAACATGTAAAATAACATAAGATTTGCAATACCTTACATGGTACCTAAATCGTAATAACACCTAGTAGGAGAAACAATCTAGTCTTTTTGCATGGTACATTTGCTACTCCTTATACTATTAAAGAAAATTCAAAGAACAAATATCAAAATGACTCTTAATGACTTCTTGTTTTCTTTTAACTACTCACTTCATAACTAATTTAGATTGTTAGTTTGTTATACTTATTTCTTATTCAATCTAAATTGGTTTGTATAAATAGATTTACTACCCACAATCACTTAAATGTAATGGTAACACTAACAATATTAATATTTTAAATATTCAATGATTTAATGATCAAACAATTGGTGGTTTAAAAAAATAGGAATCTCAACAAGAGGCAACAAAATGTCAAAAAGTGGCAATTCAGGAATTCCCATATCAAAGGAAACTCAAGAGTCACCCTCTTCCCCCTCAAGCACCCAAGCCTCATGCACAACCACTAAAATAGCAAGTCTTTTTCTTCCATCTCCCAAGTGCCCAACCTAGAGAAATCCAAAAGACATATGTGTGGAACTTAAGAGTCATCCTCCAATATTTCCTAAGTGCCCCACTAGGAGCTGAAGCTTTAGTTAATATATTTTATCTTCACAAGTCACCTTTACCACTATCAATGGACCATTCCTTCCTAATGAATATATTATAAACAATATACGAGATTAATCATTACAAGTTAATTTTCAATACTACCTTAAGTGCTTAGAGACGCTTTTCGAGGATGCTGGGAACATGTAAAATAACATAGGATTTACAAGGTACATGGTACCTAAATCCTAATAACAACTAATAGGAGAAACAATTTGATCTTTTTGTAGGTTACATTTGCTACTCCTTACACTATTAAAGGAAATTCAAAGAACAAATATCAAAATGACTCTAAATGGCATCTTGGTTTTTTTTAACTACTCATTTCATAACTAATTTAGATTTCTAGTTTGTTATGCTTATTTCTTATTTAATCTTTTTATCCAAAACATTCTTTCTTTGACATTGGTTTACAGAATTAGAGACACTTTTCAAGGATGTTGGAAACATGTAAAATAACATAAGATTTGCAATACCTTACATGGTACCTAAATCCTAATAACTAGTAGGAGAAACAATCTAGTCTTTTTGCATGGTACATTTGCTACTCCTTATACTATTAAAGAAAATTCAAAGAACAAATATCAAAATGACTTTTAATGACTTTTTTTTTTTTTGGTTTTAACTCCTCACTTAAATAGATTGTTAGTTTGTTATACTTATTTCTTATTCAATCTAAATTGGTTTGCATAAATAGATTTACGACCTACACTCACTTAAATTTAATGATAGCATTATTAATTTTTTAAATATATCAAATAATTTAATGATCAAACAATTAATAATAACAAACATTTTATTTAAAAGTCACAAACAATTTCATAGTTAATTAGTCAATGAACTTTTTAAAACTAAACCACTAATAAAAAAAAATATTAATTTTTAATTATTATTTTTTTTTTAAAATTTACTTTTCATTATTAAATTATGTAATGTTTACCAATAACCCAAAGTGAAGAATCTTTTAATAATCACCATAATTAACGATCATTAAAAAAAGGCCCCACAATATATTTTCTTATTATTTTAGAATGGGGTAAATTACTCTGGAAAGTTCCTGACAGACCACGATGCCTACACGGCATACAAGGCTTACCTTCCCGTTAGTTAAGATTTTCTTTCATAGAAGATCGACTGTTGAGATTGATGGGTGGGATGCATTGCGTTTTCCTACCACTACCTTCGAAGCGCGTTGATGGATGGAATAGCATTTCCGCGGTGGGCTAAACCGACGTTCCCAATATATGGGCATACAGATCGTTATTCAGAACTGGTTCTTGACTTTGTCGGGGATGACTATGGCGTCTTTTTCTATTCCCCCAATTCATCTGCTATTTATATCGTTGATTTTAATATTTCTTCTGTTTGTATCGTGTTATTTGACATATGAATCTGTGTGGGAAGAGACAAGCGTACAGTTTGAGATTTTTGTGAAGATTTTGCCCCTGATTTTGGTCTTAGTGATACGCTGTCTGTCTTCAACGGAGAAGCCTTTCAGCTTTGCTTTTGGGGAATCGAGAAGGAGAGAAAGTGTAGAAGAGGAATATGGGAGCTCACCGTGGGGCGTGGCGTTGTTGCTTCTGTTATTGCTGGTTATGATCTCTTATCAACCCGTATTTCGTGATCAGTAGTTGCCATTCTGGACAGGAACTTAGATCTTTTACTGTAAATGCTTTTAAGCACCAGAGGAAAGAGAGGAGGAGGAGGAGATGATCTTTGGATCAATTCAAGCGAAGGCTCATCCAATGGAGGATCAGAAGCTCGGGATAACACTTAAATTGTTTTCTTCCCGTATTATTTAATTTTTATATCATGGCAGGTACAATTGATATGTGTATTTGCAGCAACAGGAGAAGGGGAATACATGTAATTTGATTGTGGTTTATATCACTTTTGGATTGAGGAGATAACTGTGGTTTTTAGTTATATACTTGGTTTTCCAATGGATTTGTGGGGCAAATTGTACCTGTGAGGTTTGCCGACCTTGTTTCATTCGTTCAATATTGTATTCAGATCTTGTCCAGTACGTTCGGAAAAAACAAGCAAGAGTCTAAAAAGCAGGGAAGCAACCGTTTCAGGTCTGAAGAAAATCATACATGCTGCCTTACGCGGAAAGTAAATTTGTTGCATTACGTTTCAATTAATTCATTACGTTTCAAATAATTCAAAATGACGTTTTTTTAAATTTAAAAATAGAGCAATCAATATTTTAGTAAGATATCTGAAGTGAAGTCTTAACATACATCATTATAACATAGGTTCACATGAATTATCTTACATTCATATAGGATAAAAAAGATGATCTCTTATCAAGATTAATCTCTTAATTATTTATTTGTCCTCATTGTCACTTCCACTTAATTTATATACTACAATCTTGTTCTATTTCTAAATTTCTATTTTTTTGTGTTCTCAATCAATTTTAAGTAGTTTGGGGTTGATTGTATAACATTAAATTTTCAAATTAACATTATGAAGATCTTGATGGTTCCTTCTAATTGTTGGGAGTCAACTTGGTACATGATTGTGTAATGTGTAATGTTTTGGCATTTAAAGACATTCAATATGCAATTAATTTGTATGGTTGAATAAAAATAAATCATTAAAGCACACTTTTATTTACTAAAGATCAAGAAAGATCACTCCGAGCCATAAAGTCAAACTATCTAGGGGAATTGACCTACAGGAACACGATCCTTGTGATTTGGAATTTTTTAAAAGATGTTTTTAATATCAATGTCCTTATTTACATTCAAGTATAAAAGGTTACAATGAATCAAGTTTCAAATGCCTATTGTGTACCATACTAGATCCACACATTAAATGATAGATATGCATTTCTTGTAATTGGCTTTGAGCTACATAGGATTGATTTGCAAGGAATTTTAGTTTGTTGTAATTTTGAGAGAATATTGAGGACATCATTTTATGGCATATCTACATCTCAACCAACTTGACCAAAGTGAGTGGGGCACCCAAAGTTAGCTTTAGGCAATTTAACCACTATGTTAACATACCAGATGACATGCCTATTTTCATCTAGTACTCTTGACCATATTAAAGAAGTCATAGATGACGAATACTAGAACAATTCTAAATGACTACATGCACTATTGTTCTATGTTAAATACCTGATTCATGAGTAGTTTAGAGTGTGAGTTTGTTGTGTTTATTTCTCCTTTCATCTTTTTATGAGAAGTAATTTTTTTTCATTCGTAATATTATGAATTCTATTAATATAGCAAAACAATATTACAATGTTCACCATGAAAGATATTTAGAGCACCACCCATGCTTGACTGACCACACCACCCAAATAGTAACCACGTAGGGTCAAGATACAGTGACAAAAAAGTGGGAATTCGATACCAAAAACCCACCCATCAACCACCTACAGACTACCATACATGCTAAAAATACACTAGACAATGATCAAATACCCAAAAAAACCTAACCCAAAAACCCATTAGCAGTTGCAGATGCATGGAAGTTCAAAACCCAACAGTCAAAGGAGTGCTCAATGTTGAACACCTGTAGAAGATAGTCCACCCCAATCCTCACGACTTGTTTATGCTCTACCAGGGCCATCCCCTTCAAATCAAGAAGAAAGGGGTAGTATTTCAACACATCACCAAGTTTGTAGAAGCTACAGAAATAATGAGGCCGTGACACACCCATCCCTGAAATGGTGATAGTGAGGACCTCCTCTATACCAACTAGATGATCTGCAATGAAGTGTTGTCTCATCAAGGCCTCAACATCCTTCTTGGCCTTCCTTATCTCCAAGAAAACCACCAATAACTTGGAAGTAATGTGAGTCTCAACCTGCTTAGCCTCGCAATTCTTGATGAAGCCATTACCCAACACCATTTTCAACATAGCCAGGATGAACGAGTCATACTTTTTCAGAATCCTCTTAAGCCGTTGCTCAATAACCTCACCATAAAAATCCAACTTCCTCACTGAGCTATCTAATTGAATTGGAGTATCGACTCCAATATTGGTTAATGTCTCTGCAGACATTTTTACCACAAACTTAGAGCATTCACCCATTGTAAACAAAAATAAACCACACCAATGACACACCACACCAACACTGCATAGCTCAACTATGGAGAAGAAACACCCAACAAGCAAATTATAGAAAGCCAATGGAGGCAGAGGTCACTTCAAAAATAATGAGATTGTTAGGTGTTAAACCCAACCACGCCAAGAACCACCTCACCAATTCATGAAGGCCTCCATTTTGCATGATCTTGTCCTTTCACATGGATCCCAAGGATGAACTTAAGGTGATGACACAAACATCCATAGTGGGCTTTGTATAATGGATTAATGGTTATCATTATTACACTGACAATAAGGTTAGGGAAATCTTGATTATGCCCACCTTACTTGACACCTAACCATAATAGCTATACCACCCACAACACCTACATCCATTGTGGCACCAAAATTGTTGACTGGGAATCCAAACACCTTTGTGTCACCCAATGTCTCAACCACATGAAATAATTGGTAGTGTCCTATGGCCCCACCACCCTAAAGGATTGCCTAGCAAATTTCAGCCCTTGTTACCTTTACTTCATTGCCATCAACCCAAAATTTGAGAGTGCATCCCCTTCAACATTCCCTTCATGTAGGATATGGTTGATTGTACCATCTCACACTTATCCAACAAAATCAAAGCAATATCCAGTTTTGCTGCTAGTTTCCAGTTTATCATCTTATGAGTGCATAAGACATTGATCACCAGTGAAGAATCACCCTCAATTACAACATGTTTAAGTTTTAGCTCTAGACACATCTTCAACCCCATAATTAATGCTTGCATTTCTACCATATTGTTCATTCTAGGTGAAAGAGACAACAAGTTTTCCAATGCATTTGTTGTTCCAATCCTTGATAATACATCTTGCCCTTGAGACGTCGTGATTTCCACGAGAGGTACCATAAAAGTTTAGTTTAATACCAACCTATATTAGGCAGCTCGACCACTTAACACTTTTCCTACTTTTTTCTATCCTTGAGCCACCTTCCCCACATACTGGAGGAATGATCAAATTGAACCAGCTTTGACACATCCTTGCATCCCATTTGGTGAAAGTTGTATTTCTACTGGGCAAGACCCCCAACCTTGAATTGACCAATTCAACTATATAGGCCTCGATCTTATTTTGCAATGCTTGAATGGGAATTTCTTTGTCCTGGAATATCTATCTATTCTATTCAATCTAAATTTCCCAAATTAGCATTAGGGGACTGGAAACCCAAAGTGTGTGATATAGAACTTGTCTATGGAGGGATAGGCACCCAAGGAGCTAGTACAGGAGGTTGTTTGGTAGCATCGTCTACCACTGAAGTTTGGAAATCAACCATCTCCAACAACATTGAGTGAATAGGCAATTCAAAAATAGATGGTCACCAGTCTCTTCATCTTGCTTACAAAGGCTACACTTGGAGGGGCCATAGTAGCCCATTTTAACAAATCTTTCCACTGTAAGTGCGCATCCTTGGGATGCTACCTAGGTGAAGATGCTGGCCTTTGGAAAAAAAGTAGAGTTCCAACAAAGATCTTTGGGCATGTTAGCCACTATGATTCCAAGCTTTGTGAACTTCCTATAGCCTTATTTAGCATTATAGACCCTGGAGGGGGATGCATCCCAATGAAATGCATCATGTCCTTCCCTTAAACAGAAAATCCATTCATTCAACATCTTTTCAAACACTTCCACCTCCCCATGCTCCAATCCCAAGCTACGTAGAATTTTCCATTGATGTGTGATGCATCCTTCCTGTGTTGTGACTATTAGATAGTCTCTTACCTTATCTCCCCATGCCAATTTTGTTACCATTTTGATGTTTTCAAACTCAACCTTTCCCACCAAGATGGGATAACCATCCCATGAGTCTTCCCATAAGTCTTCCATCCTTCCATCCTTGACTTCCCAAGTTAAGTGATCCAAAATCAAATCCCTGTAACTACTTATGAAATTCCAAATCCTCGAGCCCTTAGGAAGTGAGCTGTAAGTGAAAGTGTTGTTTTCCTACTCATCTAGATACTTGGCCTTCAATATTCTTACCCATTTAAGGTTCGGTTTTGTGTGAATAGCTTAGATGAGCTTCACCCCCATTGCCTTATTCTGGAGAAGAAGATTTTTCAGCCTAGTTTTGGCTTTCTCCTTGCTTTCACATATTTTTTTCCATTTGACCCAAGGGTATTTGAATTGGTCCAAGGGGTCTTTTGAAAAAAAAATCATCTTTTTGTTCAGTTTCTTGGAAGCACCAACTAAGAGAGGGAGGCATGGGATCAAGTAGGTGGGCAAGGAAAAAACCTATTGATCTGAGTTTGGCCAATTGACCAACCCACGAGAGCCACCGATTCTTCCATGATGCTATTTTATTACTGAAATTTTCTATCAACCCATCCCATATGTTACTTGGTTGAATTCCCTTCACTAGGGGGAGCCCAATATATATTTGCAGGGAAGAGAACCTTTTTTGAATTTCAAAATTTTCATAATATGATTTTCTCTCCTTGTAGGGGTGTTGCAAAAGAACACTTCATATTTTTCTAAACTTACCTCCTGACCTAACACACCTGAGTATTTGCTTAGAATTTCCTTGAAATGATGAGGTTCCCTTTCTCGTGCTGTGCCAAAGAGCATAATATCATTAGTAAATTGTTGATGGGTAGATTTTGATAAACCACTTGTGATCTACACTCCAATCACCTTTCCTACCCACCAAGCACTAGAGATTGATCTTCTGAGTGCCTCAAACATAATGATAAACAAAAAAGGAGAGATGGGATCCCCCTGGCAAAGACCCTGAGAAGCATTGAAAAATCCTTCAGGGGATTTGTTGAGTAGAACTGAATACCTTGGGTAGGAAATCTAGTTGAAGATCCAATCCAACCACACCCTATTGAAACTAAAGCCTTCCAAGACTTTGAAGAGGAAGCACCAATTGACCCTGTCATAGGCCTTTTTAATATCTAGCTTTAGGAGCATGGCTTGTTTCTTCATTCTATGAATTGAGTGAAATGCCTCCTAAGCAATAGTGAACCATTGAGAATCGATCTACTAGGGACAAAACTAGTCTATTCTTCTAAAATGATGTCAAGAAGGATCTTCTTGATCCTCTTAGCAATTAATTTTGCTAGTATCTTATAAATAGTACATTGCAAAGGGCAATTGACCTATATTCATCTAGGCGTTCAGGCTTCTCCTTTTTTGGGGTGAGAGCAGTAAATGTATTCTTAATCTCTTTGAGAATCTGACTTGAGCTTCTGGATTCTTCAATGGTTGAGCAGTGATGTCTTTCCCAAAGATATCCCAACATTTCTAAAAGAATCTAGTTGGGAATCCATCTAATCCTAGAGCCTTGTTCAGATGGAGCTGGAAGAGGGAGGATTTGACTTCTTGCTCACTAAACTTGTTGTTCAACATATCATTCTAAGCATTTGAGACCAACTTGGGGATACCATTTAGGAGTTCCCATTGTGCTATTAAATTGGACCCCTCCCAATCATTTAGCAAGTTTTGGAAATGTTCAACAACAACATTCTTGACATCCTCAACTTTGTCCAGGGTTTTTCCATCACTTAATTTAATGCAAGTAATGCAATTGATTTCTTTGTGTAGCTTAGTTGAGTTATGGAAAAATTTCGTGTTCTTATCCTTGACATTGGGCTAGGCCTCCCTGGATTTTTGTCTCTCGAAAATTTTCTCCTTTGCCAAAAGATCATTCATTTCCTTCAAGAGCTCTTTCTCTTCCAAAAAGCACTAATTATCCATTCCATTTTCAATGATCCTTTTAGAGAGCTCTTTCAAAGCCTCTTCACACCTCTGCTTCTCGACAAGTGTTCTTAAAACTTTGCTTGTTCTATTTTTTCAAATTCTGCTTGATTACCTTCAACTTGGTTGCAATGCAGAACATCTTTGACCCACTAGGATGACACTCTTCCCACCACATCTTAATGAGATGGAAGAAATTTTTGTCTTTAAACCAGATGTTTTCAAACTTGAAGAGGCATATAGCTAGTCCCCTTTCCCCAAAAATATCCAAAGCCACTAGAAAGTGGTATGACCCGATCTAGGGAGGATCTAATAATGAAGAGTATATGGAAAACAACTAAGATTGCTTCTGAACAAAAATCTATCTAGTTTCTTAGAAATGCTATAGAAACTGAGTCTCCTATCAAGGTCCATGTGTAATGACCACTTCTTGTGTTTAGGTCAATTAGCATGTTTCTTTCCACAAAGTGTTCAAAATCTACACGATACTTCAATTTTCTCCCAACATTATCTTTCATAAATTTGATGATTTTAGAATGGCGTTGAAATCCCCACCTAATATATAGAATTCAAAGGTAGGGAGACCATAAATATTGTCCAATTCACTCCAAACATGTCTTTTTTGAATGTAGAACTATTTGGACCATAAACATTAACTTGTAGGAAACAAAAATTTGAGGCAAAACTTCTTACCTTGTAGGTGAGCCACAATCTATTGGTGACTAGCTCTTTGATGATGACTAGTTGAGGTTTCTAGAGAATAAAAAAACCACCAGAAGGACCCTCGACGTTGGCTCCAAATGATTTCCACGACTTCATTTTCTTCCCAAAACTAGCTTTCTTATGTTCTTCGAGTTTAGTCTCTTGCAGTAAACAAATGTCTAGTTGCACAAAATTTAGTTGATGCTTGATTAGGCATCACTTGTTAGGGGCATTAAGGTCCCTATCATTCCAAGTCATGAGTTTCACAGCTATTCAATAAGGGGTTCCCCATTCCCTACTTTAAGCATGGTGTTGATTTTCTGTTGGTTGTTCGCTTCTCCATCTCATTTCAATTTATCTTGATTTGGGATCCCACCTCTCTTCTTGTTATCCCCACAATTAGGGGAAGATTTGGGGGGACCTTTTTGGCCTAAGCTGAGCTTGCAATGCTTAGGAGCCACATGGGGAGACACCTTTTGTCGCTTGATCAGTTTTTGCACTGATTCTTCATCCAACTAGTTGGGCTCCAAATTCTCCTAATCTTGCTCATGTATCCAGTCATCAAATGCATCATCTACCTCCATGTTGAGGGATCCACTCTTAGCAGCCGAAACCAACTCGACTAGTTCCTTACTAAATTCAATGAGGGATTCCAAGTCCTCCTCTCATATGGTATTTCCCTATATGTCAATTGCTTTAGAGAGTTTTTGATCTAGCGAACTGACTTTTCCTTGCACTTCTGAATTACCAACCATATCATCCTCACCCTTTGATTCATCTACATTTCCTTTTCCTTTGATGAAGACCCACTTGTAGCTTGTATCTCTTGATTAGGGAGTAACTTCGATTCACATGGAGACACTTGTTGCTTGGAAGCCTAGGAAGCATCACTAGGCTTCATCTCACCATGGGGTTTTTCAAGAGTTCACCAACCCAGGATTTGAATCTGAAGGAGTCAATGGTTAAGTCTTGCTTCCACTACCCTTCACTAAAATTAGCCCAATATCCTTCCATATGACTCTATTAGGGCTATTCCCACACAAATCTAATGTGGGTTCCTAAACTATTTGGTCTTGCCTCTCTTCGGCACACAAATAAGATCCTAGGATATTTTCAATTTCTTCCAATATTCTTAGATCAAGATTCCAAGGAAGGTTAGAAGTTTGTACCAATCATACATGGTTTCCATCTAATGATAAAGAGGATCAAAGTTATCCATCCAATGATGAATGTAAAACCTACACCATCCAGATCTAGATCCCATTCATAATCTTCTCCTTGATCTCTAGAGAGGGTATCCTACCACGAAATATCCATTGGCAAGTGATTTGAATTCTAGGTTGTCTCCCATTTTCCAATGCCCACGTAGTTTTAGACTCTCCCAATTTAGATCTTTTACATACCACTTTGCGGTAGGGCTATGTTTTTCTAGCCTTGAAATCTCCCACTTGAAGTTTTATAGGGTTCAATGACACTATTTTCCTAGTGTTGTCTCTTGTTCCCAAACCATCCTTGTTGTTACCTTCATTTCACATTAATATATTTTATCTTCAATTAATCTCAATAAGAGTAAAAGAATTGTCTAAAATGACCATTCATGAATTGTCACATCAAAGGAAACTCAGAGTCACCCTCTTCCCTCTTAATGCCCAAGCCTCATACATAACGTCCAAAATACCAAGCCTTTGTCTTCCCTCTCCCAAGTGCCCAACCTAGGGAATTCCAAAAGATATATATGTGTAGAACTTAAGAGTTATCCTCCACTATTTCCTAAGCACCCCACTAGGAGGTGGAACTTCAATTAATACATTTTATCTTCAATTTTACATTCCTAAAATAACATTTTAACATGAATTTATAGAAACCTATAAATTATCATTAATTAATATAAATTCAATATACATATACATTCTATTAAATTTTCTTAAATTAAATGTACAAGAATTCTATTTTCCTTTACAAAAGTAATGGGTACCTAAACTATTTAAACCATTTTCAAATGATAATAGTACAAACAGTTGTTGGGAAATTTTATTCTTTAATCCAATAGTTTAACATAAATTATGATATCAATTGGTGATATACAAGGATTAGATTACTACAATATAGAAATCTATTTTTTTAATGCAAATATAAAATGAAGTGTTCTTAGTCCTTGGTTTCCATGGAGAGATTTAATGGATTCAAATAATCAAATATAAAAATCAACAAACACTATAATTGCATCACATAACATAAGATTTATTGGAGAAATCCTTATGGAAAAAGCTTCACTAAGAAGAGAGGCCAAACATGTTTTAAATTTGAAATCAATATTACAATACAATCATACTTTTATTGTTCTCTTTGCCTCCAATTTGGTAGCACCTATGAACAATCTCAACACATCCAACTTGTCCCATTCTTGAAACCTAATCTCCTATTTTTCATTATCCTAGGGATCCAATTAATATACTTCAATGAAAAGGAAAACAATTAGTGGTTTAAAAAATAAGACGAATCTCAACAAGAGCCAAAAATGTCCAAAAATGACAATTCATGAATTCCTACATACATCAAAGGAAACTCAAGAGTCACTAAGTCTTCCCTCTCAGGAATCCAAGCCTCATGCACAACCTCTAAAATACCAAGTCTTTGTCCTCCCTCTCCCAAGTGCCTAACATAGGGAATTCCAAAAGACGTCTGTAGAACTTAAGAGTCATCCTCCACTCTTTCCTAAGCACCCCACTAGGAAAATGGAACTTTAATTAATATATCTTATCTTCACAAGTCACCTTTACCATTGTCAATGGATCCTTCCTTCTTAATGATTTTATTATAAATAATAGATACGATTACTCATTACAAGTTAATTTTCAATACTACCTTAAGTGCCTAAAGACACTTTTCAAGGATCTTGGAAACATGTAAAGTGATATAGGATTTATAAGGCACATGGTACCTAAATCCTAATAATAGCTAATAGGGGAAAGACCTTAGTATTTTTGCATGTTCCATTTGCTACTCCTTATACTATTAAAGGAAATTCAAAGAAAAAATGTCAAAATGACTCTAAATGACTTGTTTTGTTTTAATTACTCGCTTCATAGCTTATTTAGATTGTTAGTTTGTTATGCTTACTTCTTATTCAATCCTTTTACCAAAAAAACATTCTTTGTTTGACATTGATTTACATAATTTGAAACACTTTTCAAAGATGTTGAAAACATGTAAAATAACATAAAATTTGTAAAATACATGATACCTAAATCCTAACAACTACTAATAGAAAAAAACAATATAACCTTTTTGCATGTTACATTTTATTTAAAAGTCAAACAATTTGATAGTTAATTAATAATGAACTTTTTAAACCTCAACCACTAATAAAAATAAATGATTACCCTTTTGAAAAAAAATTGCTTTTGATTATTAAACTATGTAATGCTTACCCATAACCCATAGTTAAGATTTTTTTAATGATCGCCATGATTAAAAATCATAAAAGAAAGGCCATACAATATATTTTTTTATTATTTTAGAATGGGGGTAAATTACTTTGAAAGTTCCTGACAGACCACGATGCCTACACGGCATACAAGGCTTACCTTCCCGTTAGTTAAGATTTTCCTTCGTAGAAGATCGACTGTGGAGATTGATGGGTGGGATGCATTGCGTTTTCCTACCACTCCCTTCAAAGCGCGTTAATGGATCAAATTCCATTTCCGCGGAGGGCTAATCCAACGTTGTTTATGTATTTCAATATATGGGCATACAGATCGTTATTCAGATCATGGCGTCTTTTTCTATTCCCTCAATTCATCTGCTATTTATATCGTTGATTCTAATATTTCTTCTGTTTGTATCGTGTTATTTGACATATGAATCTGTCTGGGAAGAGACAATTGTACAGTTTGAGATTGCGGTGAAGATTTTGCCTCTGATTCTGGTGTTACTGATACGTTGGCTGTCTTCAATGGAGAGACCTTTCAGCTTTGGTTTTGGGGAATCCAGGAGGAGAGAAAGTGTAGAACAGGAATATGGGAGCTCACCGTGGGGCGTGGCGTTGTTGCTCCTCTTTGACCTTTTGAATAAGATCGACTGTTGAGATTGATGGATGGACGGAAGCATTACGTTGGCCTACCACTCCCTCCAAACCGTGTTGATATCATTTACGCGGGGAGTAAACCAATCTTGTTTTCCTATCTCAAACTCTGCGCGTCCAGATTGGTATTCAAAAGTGGTTTTTAACTTTGTCAGGGATGATCATGGCGTCTTTTCCCTTCTCTCGTTTCATCTTTCTAGTTATAGCGTTCATTTTAATTTTCTTCTCACTGTATCGTGGTATTTGACATACGAATCTGTGTGGAAAGAAACAAGTGTACAGCCTGAGATTGTCGTGATGATGTTGCCTCTAATTATGGTGTCAGCCTTACGCTGGCCGTCTTCAATGGAAAAGCCTTCCACTAGGTTTAACTTTATGTTAACAGTAAGGCCCACAGCATTCGCTTTTAACGTTCAGCCTTTTCACGTTTACTCAGACCATTTGATTATAATATTGAGAAAACTGGAAGATTACAGACCACTAATCTTACAAGGATCTAAATATCCATTCTGTCAAAATCATTTGGAACATGATTGTGATTTAAGAAATGTAGACAGCAGGGACAGGCATTTCTAAAAAAGATTAAAATATGAGAATTTTATTTTATTTTATTTTTATTGAATCAATGTAAATAATATAAAAGGGAGGCAATGAGGGTTGTTAAAAGAGAAGCAACAATTATCTAGAGAACCGGGCTAACAAGTGTACATACAGACACCTAGCACAGCCACGAGGCCTCACAAAAACTAACAACTTTTAGAAGAACAAACAACTATCAAATGCTGAAACTGATTTAAACAAAATACATCATTAATATGGCATTGTAAAATCTGCCTCAACATCACAAGCAATGTACATCAGAACAACCACCTATCCAATTCTAAATTTAAATAATTGCTGGAGCTGCAAAATCTGTCATTTCATTGTGTCCAAATGATTGCTGATCTTCATATTCACGTTGTGGCCTCCCTGCAATTGAGAACATAAGAAAACAATTTGCAACATAATGTTACAGTAAAACCTTAGCATTTCTGTTTCCAGATTAACATCATTATTTGCAAATACAACCAAACATCTACATTTCCATAAATTAAAAAAGCACAATCTGCCGAATGGAGTCAGCAACAATATTATTATGAAGGCCAGTGCCCAAAATTGTTCTTTCTAGCTCAACTTGTGCTAAAAAATTGCAGGAAGGTAAGTAAAAATAGCCGTCCATTTCCTTTTTGTCACAAAATAGTCCCAAAAAATATGTTTCAAGCTTTCAGTAAAATATGTTTCAAGCTTTTAGTATGTTTACAAAAGGGACATTTCACATCATGAATCTGCATGTACCCCAATCGATCACCAACTAGTAACTTATAGTGCAAGAGTTTCCACACTAGGAGTTGAACATTAGCCTTAGTTTTAGAATGCTAGATTTGAATACTTAACTTCTTCCATGTAGATTCATGGAACCTGTACTTCCATTTCTAGTTCAACCTGGGATTTAATGGCAAATAAGGGAGCATATTTAAGTAGAGTTTCTTAAGAGGAAACAAGGAAAATTGACACTTGGACAATCACCACCAATCCTTGAATGGATTGCAATGAAGGGGTGTACAAAATTTCATGATCAACTCAAAAAAAACCAACGACTTAACAAAAATAGCAAAAATCTTGTATTTACAATTTGAACCCAGGTTAGTCTTAAGTGATTGCCAGTTGACCCACTCATGAGTAAAAAAGCCCCATAAGTCCCCAAACCTTTGACCTCCTTTCCTAAATAAATAATAAGCCATCCTAGGAAAAGCAACCGCAAGAGACTGACCATGATATTGTACCAGTTTATTCCACCAGATTGATGAAAAATTGAAGCTGAACCCATGTTGAAGGGTGCTATTCCAATCCAAAAAGTTGTTGACTTGTTGCCATACATTCTAGATTGAAAGAAGGGGAAAGGAAGCCTTGAGGTGGAAAAAAGGTGCTAGTAATATTTTGTCTTCCCAACTAACAACTTGCTGATGGAAGCTTGAGAAATCTGAAAGCAAACTAGATTTTTCCATGGAACATCTCCAGTCATAGTTCTAACAATCCATTTAGCTTCCAGGCAAGTCCCTTGCATCCTTGGGTCCAAAAAGCCCAACCCACCTTTGGCTTTGGGTTAAATACAATGGAGCCAAGAGGCAGATTTAAAACTTGCTTTTCTGCCCCAACTAGCCCATAAGAAGCTGCAAACCATTTTAACCAGATCCTCATATCCTTTTTTGGAAGGCATCCAACATGAAGAATAGTAAACATGTGAGGCCAAAAAAATTTGATTCAGAACTTGAATTCTTCCAGCAAGAGACATAAATTTATTTCCCCAATTACACAATCTATTCTTTAATCTCTATAGATACCAGTTCCACATCTCATAAATTGAGATCCCCATTCAAAAAGGGGTGCTAAGATATAGAGTAATCTACCCATGTTTAATTTTCTTCCACTCTTTAGGGATCCACCACGAGGGTGAACCAGATTGAACCATCAAATATTTAGTCTTATGGTGGGCCAATTTTGATCCAGACACTTTACAATACAAATTAAGGACTCCCAGAACATGATTGATCTCCATCTCATAATTTTGGATAAACAACATACTATCATCTGCAAAGTGTGAGTTGATCACCACATAATTATGTGGGATAGAAATACCCTTGATTAGATCTGATTGATTATATTTTTGTAGCAAGTATCCAAGTGCATTAGCAACCAACACATACAGAAATGGGGACAAGGGGCAACATTGTCTAATGGAATGTTGTAGGGGAAAGTGTCCATTAGTCAACTCTTTATTGATCACTAATTGAGATTTAGCATCATTAAACAACATTTGAATGTGATTACATAGCTTGGGGCCAAAACCCAAGCATTGTAACATTTTAATTATGAAACCCCAATGCATTCTATCATATGCTTTATCAAAATCTAGTTTGACCAAAAGGCCTTGTTGACCAGATTGTTGAGTCCATTCCAATGTTTCCCATGCAAGGACTAGGTTATCCAAGATGAATCTCCCTCCAAGAAACCTAGTTTTTTTAGGTCTTACTATTTCCTTTACGATTGGTTTGATTCTTGTTGCTATAGCCTTATCAATAATCTTGTATGAGACCTATTAAGTAGCATGATTGGATGCCAACCTGAAATAGTATCCTCATTTTTCCCCTTCAGAAGGAGCTTAATCAGACCTTTGTTTATATTTGGCCCTAAAGAACCATGCTCCAAGCCTTCTAGATAAACCAGGTAGAAATCATCTTTAATGTGAGGCCACATTTTTTGGTAAAATTCAACTGGCAACCCATCAACACCTGGACTTTTTTAAGAAGGCATAGAAAACATAGCATGCTCTAAGTCTTCAAGAGATAGGATACAATCAATAAACTTTCTATATTCAAAGTCCAACCTTCTAGAAATGATCCCTTGAAGCATATCTTCCAAGATAGCTTGAGCATCCTGCCAATGTGAGTCTTCTTTGAACAATTCCTCATAATACTTTTGAAACAACCCTTTAATCTTAGCCTATTTTGTATGAACCAAAATAGCCTCGTCTTGAATAGCCCCAATGAATTCTTTCTTATGCTTGTAATTAAAATAATTAAAGTATTTAGAGCCACGATTCCCCTATTTAATCCAGTGTATTTTGGCCCTAATTTTAGCTCCTTGCCCCTTATAATTATCCATTTTATGAGTTTGAGTTTCTAAAACAACCACCGAAGTTTATAAATTACAATTATATGGGTCATTATTAAGTAATTTTTTGTTTTGTTCTAACTTCCCTTGAAGGGATTTTAACTTCCGTTTTTGTTTCCAAAAAATTCTTCTACCAAAGGCATGTAGGAATTCAACACATTTCAAAATAGCATTATGCCACCATTGTCTATAGGATTCCCCTTCATTTGGTTTGGGGAAGGAATTCCAAAGGCCCACTGAAGCTCCAACACACAAAGGGTTTTTTAAATGAGACACATTAAGCTTATAAGGTAACTTAGAGTTCACATTACTACTATTAGCTCTAGCGACTGTACAAATGATAGGGTAGTGGTCAGAGAGGGTTGAAGAATAGTCAACCTGAACCACCATCCCTGAGGACTCCTAGGAAACAAAAAGATTTGAAGAAATATAAAATTTGTCAAGTCTACTCAGCTTCCTATCCTCCCCAAATCTGCAATTAGACTAGGTGAACTAGTTGTTATCATGACTACCCCTCTTGTTATGAATTGGATCAACCACACCTAATGTATTGTGACATAGCAACCATTTGTCAAATTCTTCATTATTCAACTTGAGATGAGTGAACCAACTTCGATCATTATGGTGTTCTACCATATTGAAATCACCTGTAATAACCCAATCCTCATTATGAAGGTATTTAGCCATCCAATCCCACAGTTCAACTCTATCTTTAGCAGAGTTAGCAACATACACTAAGAAAAATCCAATAGGTTGGTCATTGATAAAGGTCAAGGCCCACACACAACTATGAGAGGGGTCTTCACCTTTATCAATGACAAACTTATAGACCCATGAGGCTAAACCAATCACTGCCCCCCCTACCTTCTCTATGTGAAGTATAAAGAAAAGATGCATCTCTCCATATGTCAGATAGAGAAGAAGCAAGACAGAGACCATTAAGTTTAACCTCCTGAAAGAAAATAATATTAGGTTTCCACTTCCCAATGACATCCTTTACACCATATTTATGATGAGGGAGAGACATCCCTCTTACATTCCATGACAAGATTTTGTAATTAATGGCAAAGTAGAGATAGAAAGGTCCTCCTCTTGTGGCAGTGCTTCAAACTGGTTGACTAATACAATTGCAGACTTAGAATTACCCAAATCTTTTGTCAAAGGAGGTAGAGACCTAGATCTCTATCTAGTAGAAGGAGGGGGAGACCTAGATCTCTATCTAGTAGGAGGGGAGTCATCCAATAATGGGTTACACTTTTTGGCCAAACTTGACATTGAAATCAACATTTTCAAAGAAAAATTCACTTTCTGACACTTATAGTAGGTAAACTATTAGGAATTTGAAAATTATGTAAACTAGTGATTTGTGAGATTTTTTCTGTAGATTTTAATTGTATTTTTTTTTTAAAAAAATTGAAATTGAATTATAATTTTTTTGTGTCTCATTTGATAACTAGTTTTTAATAGTAAACAACATTTTTTAAAGAATTAGTGTACTTCAGTACTCATAACTTTTTTCTACCACAAAGGATAAAATTCTAATTATTTTGAATTTAGGTTCGTAACACAAGTATCTAGTTCTTTCATATTGTTTCATAGCATTTTGTTGAATATTTTTCTTTTAATTAAGTTTTGAAGTCAAAACATTTATAATTTAGACATAGGTGCACTTCGGCTCACATAACTTTTTTGGTATGTATTGAAATTCAATTTTTCTTTTTTTGTTAGAATAAGGACATCAATACCTAGTGGATATATATTTTTCAAAAAAAAATCCTCAAATTTACTATTTTTCCACAATAATTTTTCATCGAACTTGACGTTCGGTGAAAAACCTATGTACAATAAAACTAAAA
>VDFB02341744.1:115655-140061 GCA_007258455.2 Sequoia sempervirens
TTGATGATATCATCAATGTTAAAATCATCCATGATATATGCTTGATATAATGTGCACCTGCATTTAAAATCATACAAAATAGGACCCATGTGCATACAAAAATTAAGATCATATATAAATAATTGAAATAGGATGAGCAACATATATATTAAGCTCATATATTTAATTGAAATGCACATATATATACATTGATTATTCAACTCAAGAGCATGTCCATACAAAATTAAAAATTAAATGTATGTACATGTACATTTAAAATAAAAAATATGATGCATAATTTGCATGCATACTGTAAATCATTAAACTAAACTATGTACATACATACAAATTTCAAAATTTAAGAACTATATATGCAAATTTTTAATACATGCACATACATACTAAACAATAAACTTGAAACATTCACAAATCTCATTTTATATTCCTTAACACAATACAATAATTTTTCAAATAGAGAAATCAAGGATCTAATAGATAGTCATTAAATATATACTATTATATACTATTCATTATAAGTTCATAAATTCCACCAACTTCACAAATCCATGTCACTAAAAATATCCATATAGAACCAAAATCATAAATTCATGTCACTAAAAATATCCATCGCTCACCAAATTTATAAATTCATAACTATTTAAGATCATTGTTTGAAT
This sequence comes from Sequoia sempervirens, assembly GCA_007258455.2. NCBI lineage: Eukaryota > Viridiplantae > Streptophyta > Pinopsida > Cupressales > Cupressaceae > Sequoia > Sequoia sempervirens. The sequence goes on from VDFB02341744.1 coordinate 116,312, forward strand.
TTATACCAAGTTAAACCATTCAATATAAATGGCCTTACATAATTGAATACAAATGATAAAATTATATGTAAGCCTCATTTATATGTCTAAGGCACATGTTATTTGAATGAAAATACAATTAACTAAATTGATATTGTATAATCTTGCAGGATCTTATTATTGTTAAATTTGGTTGGGCCTTGGGCAACTTTGATCACCAAATTTTAAGAACTTCTTTAATCCCCTTAAGAAATGTCACATTGTCAACCCCTTAAGAAAATTGAATTACGATTTAGGGTGACAGGATGGCTTAAGGGGATTTACGTCTAGTGAGGTCCTAGGAGAAAATGGCATGGCTCAAATGAATAAAATTTGGTGAAGTTGCCGAAGGCAACCAAATTTCTTTAAGAGCCTTTAAAGAAAAAATGATGGCTTTATGGTTTAGGGTTTAGACTTTAGAGTTTAGGGTTTAAGGTAATAGGATAGCTTAAGGGGATCTACATGCTGCAAGATCCTAGGAAACAATTACATGGCATAAGGTAATGAAATTTGGTGGAGTTGCCTAAGACAACCAAATTTCATTAAGAGCCTAAGAAAAAATGACGGCTTTAGGGTTTACGGTTTAGAATTTAGAGTTTATTATTTAATTAGCTAAAATCCCCAAATCCTAACTTTTAATCAACCATTAAGGGGATAATCATGTCACATCCATAGCTTAAAATTAAAATAATTCCAAATCACCAATCCAAACTCAAACTAATGTAACTTACTTCCACTTCATCAAATCTAAAATGAAATTAATAATCTATCCTAGCCATCAAATCAATTAGACTAATCATAGCCATTCATTTCCAACTTAGACCTTCAATCCAAATTCAAATTAGCATTCAATTATTCCCATCTACCTAATCAAGTCAACACAAGCCCTCCATCAACCCAACCACCTACATTTAATTCTCTCTTCCCTCTCAAATTCAAATTCAAAAATTCTCTCATGATTCTAGTCCTCGATTCCAAAAAAACCTAGTCCTCCATTCCTTTCCCCTCAACTCTATAAAATAATGACATCCCTAAATGTTTCCATATGATAAAATTTGTATGTATATGTTATCACATTAGAGAACCAAAGAGCAACTTCAACACATACATTTAGAGCCATAAAAGAATGTTATGGAACATATTATGCTTCTCTAATCTTTCATTATTTTATTTACCTTTCATTAGAAGTAGAGTATTGAGTTTGCACTTGCATTCTTGGTCTAGAATTTCTCTTCTACACTAAGTACAAAAATATAATATTGGATAGCTTAGTATATCTTTCTCTTCTAATATATATTCCCTAGTTCTCCTTATCCATAATTGAGTATCTTAGCATATGTGTAACACGACATGTTAATAATATATCTCATATAAATGTAGGGATGTGTCGCTAATGTCATCTTCAAACATATATAACCAATAGGAGATACTATAAGGTATCCAATATAACTATACAACCTATACAGGGATGACATATGGTGACCTTTGGCTTTTTTTGATATGTCAAGGGTAGTTTTGCAAATATTAGTTTCTAGTGCTTTTGTGAGTTTTCACCACTTGTAAGTTTATTAAGCTACACTTTTGGGTTTTCAACCTAATAGGGATAAACCTAGTAGATTTTTTAGCTTTCCAACCTAATGGAGATAAATCAAACCACATTTTTTGGTTTTTAGTTGCACCTATCAAGTTATTTGTTAGCTATTAAATTTACAAACATTCTAGGATTATAAGTCTACTATAAAATTTGATGTAAAATAGATTACACATTGAGCCCTATAATTTAATTACAACAATGAATAAATATAGCAACATTTAGTAGACATAATGAAAATCAAGCCATGATAGTAATATAGAGATAATATACAATGTTTAATATAGATAAGTTAAAGAATCATTTTAAAAATATATATCTATATATTCACATCATTTTTGTTTTTTCTTTAGATTTCAAATATATCCACCAATCCTCCTTATCTTACATTAACATAAACTCAAAAAACATAGTGGACATGTACACACATAAAACTACATTAAAATAGTGTTAGATCTTACAATTTTTCAAGGCTTAAATTTCATCCTCTTAGACGATCACGCTTACTAAATCATTGGCATAAATTAGATGCACACAATGGCACATTAAAGGTTTATTCCTCATGTTGGATTCCCTATTTTATATAACTATAGATCTTTATTATATAATTTAAATATCTAAGCACAAATTTCTTTTATGTAACACATTGATAATTTCAGCTCATTATAAAAACCAAATACAAATTTAAAGGGGGTAAACTATATTTATAAATAAGAATTTAAGTACCATCCCTATCTCCATGGTGTGTCACTTGTTCACTAAAAAGCCCTTACATAAATCATCTACTTAGGTCAATCTTATCTAGATTTTCCTTAAATATTAATATTCATAAAATATGGCACAAAGCATATTGATGCATTTCTATCCTTCCACATAAATCTATATAGTATCAAAATATAGGTAATTTTATGGTTAAATTGAATCTCTCTTAATTGTCAAATAATCCATTATGATTGAGGATGGGTGGATTATTATCTAGGATATATATGTATCTGGAAGTGTTTCCAACTGGAATTGCTATAATTATACTTTTATGGCATTCTAGATATTCAAAATAGTTTTCATAAATCTACCAAATAGACCCATTCTTGATATTGAACCTACATAATTTTAGGTATGTCCAATGAAAGATTACGGTCTAGGGTTCATAAATTTCAAATGATTTAGTATTATGGGTTTAGATTTTACAGTTTAGGGTCTAGGGTTTAGCAAACTTAGGGTTTTAACAATTTTTTTTCTTCCAATTCAATTTAGGGTTTCAGTTTTAAACAATTAGGGTTTTTAATGATTTTTTTTCGTTTCAATTCAAACTAGGGTTTTCAAATTCAGTTTTTTTCGTTTGATTTGAATTTAGGGTTTCAAAAAGCTCGATTTGGATTTGTAAATGCGATGTTTTATTTCATTTCGATCTCTAGGGTTTTGAAATGCAAATTTTTTTGTTTTGTTTCAATTAAGGTTTTCAAAATCAATTTTTTTTGGGTTTAATTGATCAATTTAAGATTTAAAAGTTAAAATTTGTTTCTAACACACAATTCAATGTTTTTTTTCTCAATTTTATTAAAAAACGTTTAAATTTCATTGCAAGTTTTCATCTAATTTGCAACTATTGAATTTTAATATAACAATTAAAAAAAGCATTAAAACGTGACATAAATTGAAAAAAAACATGTAAATTAACGTATTTCTTTTAAAATTTCAATTCAAACTAAAAAAATGTGAAGAAGTGGCGTACCTGTAGCTGATGTTGATGTCGCTGTCGCCAAGCAATTCGGGGTCCCGTTCGCAGCAGTGAAAACTGATGTTTTTAAAAAAAATAAATAACAGTATAAAACGGGATCCCGATTTATATAACTCGGGATCCCGTTCTCTATAAATCGGGATCCCGTATTTTTCAAATCGGGATCCCGTTTATTAAAAATTGGGATCCCGTTCCGTCCTCATTGGTTGGGAGTCCGATGGGAAACGGGATCCCGATTTTTAAAAAGCGGGATCCCATTTGGTCTCAGGCTCGGGATCCCGAACCGTAACGGGATCCCGTTTGGTCTCAGGCTCGGGATCCCGAACCATAATGGGATCCCGTTTATTAAATCGGGATCCCGTTTCTTCCATGCCGATTTCAATTTTTTGGCTAAGGCAAAAAACTTCCACGTTTCGTGGACTCAACTTCTTGCACACACCCAAGTGATGTATTCTAGGAGTATGATAGCAATCGTTTTTCCTTTAGATCTCTAATTGGTGATATTCTTGTGATAAAATTTCTCTACAAGTATATTGTAATCTTCCTAATTTCTCAATAATGCATTGGGAAACTTTTAGAGTGTGGGGTTTTTCTTTCGAAAGAGTTTTTCCCACTTAAATCATTATGTTGTGGTATGCATGATAGTTATGTTTATTTCTATTTAAGTTTATGTAACTGTTGTGAGGATTAATAAAGTTTTTCATTAGCCTCCTCTCAATATTAGTGTAGGAAGTTGTTCCACTACTTTAACGTCCTTACATCCTTCCCTCTCTAATTCTTTAGATCTCACCTCTCCCTCCCTCCCTTTGGACCTCCCTCCCCCTTCTTCCCTCCCTCTCTCTCTGCTTCTCTCTCTCTCTCTCTCTCCACTCTCTCCACTCTTTGTCTCACCTATCCATCTCTACATCTACCTCCCTCCCTTTAACCTCTCTACTCTCTCTCTCTCTCTCTCTCTCTCTCTCTCTCTCCCTACCTCTCCCACCCTCCCTCCTTTCCTCTCTACTTCCCCACCCCCTCATTATCCTTGTCTCGCTCCCTCCCTCCATTCCTCCCTCTCTCTCTTCCTCCCTCCCACTTTTCCTCTCTACTCTCTATCTCACATATCCCTCTCTATTTATCCCTCCCTCAATTCCCCCATCTCTCTTCCTCCCTTCTGCCTCCCCTCTCTACTTCTCTCTATCTTATCCATCCCTCTACCCCTCCCTCCCTCCCTCTTCTCTCTCCCTCTCACTCTCTCCTTCCCTCTAATCACCTATCCCTCTCTACCTTTGTACCTCCCTCTCTTCCACCTCTCTCTCTCACTCTCTCCTTCCTTCTCTACTTATCTCTCTCTCACCTCTCCCTCCCTCCCTCCCTCCCTCCCTCCCCCCCTCTCTCTCTCCCCTTCCCTTGCTACTTTCCTTCCCTCTCTGCTTATCTCTCTCACATCTCTCTCTCCCTCCCCCCTCTCTGTCTCTTTCCTTCACTCTCTACTCTCCTTCCCTCTCTACTTTTGTCTCTATCTTTCCCTCTCCACTTCTCTCTATCTCAATTCTCTATCTCTGTACCTATCTCATAGTCTCTCATTCCCCCTCTACTTCTCTTTATCTCACTTATCCCTCTCTACCTATCCCTCCCTCTCTCCCTCCTCTCTCAATCTCTCTCCTTCATTCTCTATGTATCTCTATCCCACCTCTCTCTCCCTCCCTCCCTCCCTCCCTACCTCCCTCCATTTTCCATCCTCTCTCTCTCTCTCTTTCCTTCCTTCTATACTTATTTGAATAGCTCCCTCTCTCCTTCCATCTCTCTCTCTCTTAATCTCCCTCTTCCTCCTTCCCTATATCTTCCTTCTTTGCTATTCTTTTATTTATTATCATTTTTGTCACTACTTTGTCCTCATTGTTCTTTTGTTCCTTGGTTGAAAACCAAGGCATGTGACTTAGAGGATTTTAGAGTTGCCATATGGAAATTAGCTTATCATTCTCCCTTATGAGAGAAGTAGCAATATAATTATAGAAAAATGACATGGTGAATTTGGACTCAAATGCATCTTTAGTAACATAGAAGGTAGAAACAAATATTGAATATTCAAAATTTAGCTCAAAGAGAATACTATGAATTAGTTGTTCATCTTTATTTATGGGTGATGAGCTAGGAAGAGTTGTGGAAAGGAAGGTTTGTTGCATGCATGAAAGAGGGTCTATAAGTGCTATCCTCCAACAAAGATAAAGCTGGGTAGAAGGTGTAGAGTTCCTCCACTGAGAGAAGGTGGGTAGAGGAAGCATCTTCCAAAATCTTTGTTGGGTAGAGGATAGTTGCATGAGTGAGGTATTGTGACAAGGAGTACCTATAACTGTATAGGATTTGAGTTCTAGAGGAGATTTTCAATTCCATATTATTTTAAATATAGGACATTTACTCATTTTAATTTTGTGAAGAAATATTGAATTGTGTTGATGTTACTTAGACTTAAAGACTGGTTAGTTCATTTTCTAGCATATGAACCCTCATAGAATCTTGAGTTTCGATAGATTTTTTATTGTAGTCCATATTTCATTTGGTGTATTCAAAGATTTAATATGAAAGAGAAAATAAAGAGAAAAACCATATAAAAACCTCCATATACTTCATCACATCTATTAAACCACTTAGGACTTTCTTCATCTTTAGCAGGTTCAGTTTCTAGTCTCATTGTTATCCTATGCAAACTAATACTTCTTAAGTGGATTGTCATGTGAGATTTCCCCTCTTAGTTGTAAGTAGTTATAATATGAATTATTGTTTGTCATGATGCATAAATGTAGAAGAAGTGTTGAAAGAAAGAGAACACAAGAACACCAACACACTCCCACCCTTTTCACTATTATAAAAAATAACCCCCCCAAAAAAAAACATTACAAGGTTGGCATTTTATAATTTAGTTCATTTACAAAGATTTTTACAGGTTATAATGCTTAATAGGCCCACAATGGCCAAAATTAAAAATTATAATACAAAGTGAACTTGATATAGAATCTAGAAAAACTATCCATGTAGCTATGTAGTGCTCTTCAATACCTTTATGATGCCTATTTGTTTTCCAAAAATGAAGCTTTGGGGTGAAAGTTATGGCTTGTTGAAGAAAAATGCAATAAATAATTTCAACTTACAATATATAGTAAAAATTGGAAAATTTTCATTTCAATACCTTTATGGATAGAAAGTGCTCATCTCTAGCTTTTCAACAATATCTTGTTCACCAAAATTTGACACCATGACAAAAAGTTATGCAAATTTGAATAAAAGACCCAATTTGGCCTATATGAGGGCCTTGGTGGCCCTCAGACGACCCTTAGGTGGTGTCCCTAGTGGAAGTGGCACTAGGCAGTAGATTGACGGTGGTTTAGTAGTTTTGGGTGTTGTTGGTGAAAAGTTTGGTAGGTGGTTTCATGATTGCTAGCAGTTATGTCATGTTGTGGTCATTGTTTCCTTTAGAGCATCACATTTATGTAAACCGCCATTAGTGTTTAAGGACATAGGTGACCCTTATGGCCACTAGGCTTAGCAGCTTAGCCCCCACACTTATAATAAGCATTAAGCACTTTTTATAATGCTTATTTTTTTTTCTTTTTTATTTCAATTTTTCAATGATTGTTGTACTGTAGTGACTAAGGGATTGTATGGCCTCCAAAGTATTTTTTTTTCTTCGATGGTTCCTGACACCAGATATAGTTGAATTTATATCAAAAAAATTCTCCTCGGCCTCTTGAACGCAATGACAAGGTTTGTTTAAGTTGAAAATGCTTTAGTAAAAATTTGTTCACTAGATCTAAGATTTAAACCCCAACTTGCAACTATGTTAAACGATCTCCAAGTTAGATGAAACAAAAGACAATTTTGTTTCTCAAGTATTCTAGACACATTGGAATAGTAAAAAATGTCACCAGTATAACCAAAATTATTACAATCACCCAAATTTTACAAAAAAATTGAAGAGAAACTAGCAAATCTTCATAAACCCTTTCTAATTCTCTAGATTGTTCAAAACACAAGAGAAGAGCATACAATATTTTATATGAAAAGCTTAAACTCTTAATTTAGAATCTAAGAACTAAGAATTCTCAAAGCAAACACTCTAACACCATGTTAGAAATCTGCAATAGATTGATAACTCTAGAGACTTTATAAGAAAAAATATAAGCTACATAAACTGGAAAAACATAAACAATGCAAACCAATGATTCTGAAAGATAGGCAATGTCAAAATGATAGTAATACGTTAAGGGTTTCCAAGATGTCAAATATAAGCTAGGTAGTGAGTTCATACAGAACTACTTGGAGAGGATGGAGGTGGCAAACCAAACAATAGAAAGTGACCACCAATAACCATTGGAATATTAAATAAAGTGATGAAAATAGTAAATGCTCCACCCTTGTAGGATGAGAAAACCTCATCACCTTATCTCATAGTTATTAAATATTAAACTCACTTTATTATCATAAGAAATAAAAGTATAAAGAAAGCCTATGACTAAGGAAAAATAAATTAGTCCACTAGGAGAATTAAAACCTACACTAACATGCCCAACCTAGGATTTCTAAAAGACATATGTGTGGAACTTAAGAGTCATCCTCCACTCTTTCCTAATCTTCCCTCTCAAGCACCCAAGCCTCATGGATAACCTCTAAAATACCAAGTCTTTGTCTTCCCTCTCCCAAGTGCCCAACCTAGGGAATTTCAAAGGAGATATGTGTGGAACTTAAGATCCATCCTCCATTCTTTCCTAATCTTCCCTCTCAAGCACCCAAGCCTCATGCATAACCTCTAAAATACCAAGTCTTTGTCTTCCCTCTCCCAAGTGCCTAATCTAGGGAATTCCAAAAGACATATGCATGAAACTTAAGAGTCATCCTCCAGTCTTTCCTAAGCACCCTACTAGTAGGTTAAAATTTAATTAATATATTTTACCTTTACAAGTCACCTTTACCACTGCTAATGGACCCTTCCTTCCTAATGAATGTATTATAAACAACAAACAAGATTAATCATTACAAGTTAATTTTCAATACAACCTTATGTGCCTAGAGATACTTTTCAAGGATGTTGCGAACATGTAAATGACATAGGATATACAAAGGTACATGGTAGCTAAATTTTGATAACAACTAATAACGAAAACAACTTGACATTTTTGCATGTTCCAATTGCTACTCCTTATGCTATTCAATTAATTTCAAAGAACAAGTACAAAATAGTCTCTAGATGACTTGTTTTGTTTTAACCACACTTCCTAACTAATTTAAATTGTTAGCTTGTTATGATTATTTCTTATTCAGTCTTTTTATAAAAAACAATTTTTATTTGGCAGTGTAAATAGATTTACTATCCACAATCACTTAAATAAATATAATGACAACATTGTAAATATTTTAAATATTATATAATTTAATGGTCAAACAATTAATAATAACAAACATTTTATTTAAAAGTCGAACATTTTGATAGTTAATTAGTCAATGAACTTTGTAAACCTCAACCACTAATAAAAAAATATATAATTACTTTTAAAAAAAAAATACTTTCCATTATTAAATTATGTAGTGTTTATCCATAACCCATAGTTGAGCTTTTTTAATGGTTGCCATAATTAAGAATCATAAACGAAAGGCCCTACAATATATTTTCTTATGGGAGTAGATTACTCTGGAAAGTTCCTGACAGACCACGACGCCTACACGGCGTACAAGGCTTAGCTTCCCGTTTGTTAATATTTTGTTTCGTAGAAGATCGACTGTTGAGATTGATGGGTGGGATGCATTGCGTTTTCCAACCACTATCTTCGAAGCGCGTCAATGGATGGAATACCATTTCTATATGGGCATACAGATCGTTATTCAGATCATGGCGTCTTTTTCTATTCCCCCAATTCATCTGCTATTTATAACGTTAATTTTAATATTTCTTCTGTTTGTATCCTCTTATTTGACATATAAATCTGTGTGGGAAGAGACAATTGTACAGTTTGAGATTGTGGTGAAGATTTTGCCTCTGATTCTGGTCTTCGTGATACGCTGGTTGTCTTCAATGGAGAGGCCTTTCAGCTTTGGTTTTGGGGAATCAAGGAGGAGAGAAAGTGTAGAAGAGGAATATGGGAGCTCACCGTGGGGCGTGGCGTTGTTGATTCTGTTATTGCTGGTTATGATCTCTTATCAACCCGTCTTTCGTGATCAGTGGTTGCCATTATAGACAAGAACTTAGATTTTTTACTGTAAATGGTTTTTTAAGCACCAGAGAAAAGAGAGGAGGAGATGATCGTAGGATCAATTCAAGAGAAGGCTCATCCAAAGGAGGATCAGATGCTCGGGATAACATGTTTTCTTTCCATATTACTTAATTTTTATATCATGGCGGACACATTTCATATGCGTATTTGCAGCAACAGGCGGAGGGGAAAACATGCAATTTGATTGTGGTTTAAATCACTTTTGGATTGAGGAAATAGTTATATACTTGGTTTTCCAATGGATTTGTAGGGCAAATTGTACCTGTAAGGTTTGCCGACCTTGTTTCACTCGTTCGATATTGTATTCAGATCTTGTCGAATACGTATGGAAAAAAAGCAAGTTGAAAAAAAGCAGGGAAGCAACCGTTTCAGGTCTGAAGAGAATCATATATGCTGCCTTACGCGGCAAGTAAATTTGTTGCAATACGTATCAATTAATTCAAAATGACCTCTTTTTTAAAATTTAAAAATAGAGGAATTAATATTTGGTAGGGACTTCTGAAGTGGAGTCTCACACAGATTATGTTTCATCCATGTTAGTCAAAACGATGATTTCTTAAATTTGTCCTTATTTCAATGTACATCCAATCTTTTTCTATTTTTATTTGAATATATTTTTATAACACATTTTTATATAGTTTTTTTTGTTTTTTTTTGTTTTTGGTGTTCTCAATCAATTTTAAGTAGAGTTTGAGATTGACCTTAAAACATTAAATTTCAAATTAAAATTTTAAAGTTCTCGATGTTTCTTTCTAGTTGTTGGGAGTCAATTTGGTACATAATTGTGTAATGTGTAATGTTTTAACATTTAAAGACATTCAATATGCAATCAATTTGTATGGTAGGTTAAAAAGAAATCATTAAAGCACATTTTTATTTACTAAAGGGTAAGGAAGATATTCACTCCAAACCATAAAGTTAAACTATTTAGGGGATTGACCTAGGAGAACATGATCCTTGTAATTTTTTTTTTTAAAATATGTTTTTAATACCAATGTCCTTTTTGTATTCAAGCATAAAAGGTTACAATGAATCAAGTTTCAAATGCCTATTGTGTACCATATTAGATCCACACATTAAAATATAGATATGTGCTTCTTGCAATTGATTTTCAGCTACACATGATTGATTTGCAAGGAATTGTCAGTTTGTTAGTTTATTATAGGTGGTTGGAACTACTTGTTAAATTTGTGCCTATTTCACTTATGTGACATAACCTACTAATTGCATATTTTTTCTTTTCTTTTTGTTTATTCCAATGGATCACTCATTCCAAGTAAAGAAACATAAAAATAATATAATAATGGTCCATTATTTTAAATTGACCAAATTTCATTTTAAAATATCTAAATATTTACATTTTATGTTATCTAGGAATGACCATAATGTTTTGAAATGGATGCTCATATTAGGATCAAATGCACCTCAAAGAGGGAGAAAAATGTAATGGTGAAAATTGTATACCCATGGCATTTCCCATTTAGATTTGCTCCCATTTTGATGGAATTCATTAATATAATTATGTCTTAAACAAGTGGCACACTCTTATGCTAGGTTTCTCTCATACCTTGATCCATATCCATCCCTATTTACTCATATTTACACACATAAACCTTATATTCTCAAAATTTTATATCTATTTATTGTACCCACATGTATACCCAACCCCCTATAGCTAACTTTATCTCATATCTATTCATGCTAAGCCCAATATTCACCATTTTATATCCAAATTTATTGCACCCACATTTTCAACCAACCCCCTATAGTCGAATTTATCTCATATCCACTCATCCTAAGCCTAATATTCACCAAATGTTATATGTTCATAAATTACCTCTCATTCACATAAATCCACTTCCTACCTTGATCTAATCATTTTTTCCTACTTGACTATTTTTTATGGGGAATAGGATTGAATAAGTTTGATCTTGAGGAATAAATAATTGGACCTTTTATTTAACATTTAAATTCTAAATTCAAGCATTCCTACCTCTTTTCCCTAGGTTTCATAGATTGACTTTGTACAATTTTGTGTAGCTTATTTCTCTATTTTAGAATTTAAAGATATCTAATGTGCAATTAATTCATAACTGACTACGAGGATAAATATTTAAGAACAAATGAATTTATAATAGAAAAGGAACCAAAGTGTACATCAAAAGATAAATAGGCTTTCTACAGATGTGTGATACACCATATATGATTATTTTCTTAAACAAATAACATCAATCTATTCTAGGCGTTGACCTATGAGAACTTGAATTTAATTATCTAGAAATATCCCTTAAGATATTTGTAAACATTAACTTAACACATTGATATATGTGGAATGAAAGGAAAAATGGATCTTTATGCACACATTTGGTTAGTTCATTCTACTATAGTTATGCTCATTTTTATGCATTAGTTTAAGGTTGTAGGAATTGAGTTTAAATTGGAGTGACCCAAATTGGACCCAAAACAAATTTTGAACCTAGATATAAGATGACTATTGCTTCTAGATTGAGATCAATAATTTATGTACTTGTGGTGAAGGACTTCTATGTAACATTATTTCTTCATCATTTTTTTCAAAACTAAGTAAACATATTCTTCTATTTATTTTTCTTTATAGATCAAGATCCTATTTAAATCTAGATTAATCATGTGATTATTGCTATCATTTATTTAATTGGTCTAGATTTATTCTAAAATGGATTTTATTCTTTAAAAATTATGCTACATCACTTTTAAGTAGTAATAATTTATATTTTGAACATTAGAAGGTTGATAAATATATGATTTTAATTGTGAAATTTTTATATCACTAGCATTTCCACTTTATTCTTTACCCCATTTTGATAAAATAGATTGATACAGTTATATATTGAAAAATAATACATTCTTTTACAAAGCTAATCACTTCCTAACATGACATTAGTCACTACTTTACACACATTCCCACATATATTATCTATAACTTATTCACATTTCTCCATATTCTCACGTATTCTTCATTTATTACACTTATCCATGAACTTATCCCTAGACATTTCATTCTCACCTTGATTTTACCACCTTTTTTTCTAGATGAATACAATATAAACATTTGGTGCTTTGATCATAAATTTTAAATTATAACTCTAAATTATAAATTCTTAGATGCATTGGAAGAAGAATTAAAAAATCTATATTGGTTTGCACTTATAATTTGATGGGTTGATCCCATAAGTACAAGTAAACCCCCACCTATATATTTAACTTCCACCATATATTAACATTTAAATTCAATTCTTTTCCAAATCCCATCCAATCCTTTCTTATCTAGAGATGACTATATGTATATTTGGATAATTTCTTTCTATGTGCATGCAATTAAATAATTTCAATTGTAGTCATTTGAGTATCCTATTATCATTTAAATTTTAGGAGAAAATAATACTAGAAATAGTTCCATTAGTGTATCAAAATGAAACTCTATCTACATTTTTATCCTAGAATCATTTTATAAAATTGAAATTTATTGATTTCAATCTTTAACATGATCATAGAGATATTTTTTATACAAATTGACTTGAGAAATTGATCATTAGTGATTATGGAAATCCAGTCAAGTTATTTCTAAACATTGTCGATCTAAAAAGAAAAGTGAAGATAGGAAAATATATTGAATAAAAATAAAGAGCACATATCAAATCCATGTGTTAAAAATAATGAATGTGGAACTTTCCTTAAGGCACTAACTTAACTAAAATAGAAACATAGACCTTGCATAATATTATAGGTGACACATAAGTGGTGAAGTATCATTTTAGAACTAAAAATAATTTAGATTCCAAAATCTCTATCAAAAGTATTCATGTTTAATGATTAAGCTAAATACAACTACTTCTTTAGATTTACACTCCTTTTAAGTAATAAATTATCATTAATTAATCTAGATTAATTAAATATATACATTTAATTAAATTATCTTAAATTAAATTTATAAAAATCTATTTTTCTTTATAAAAGTAGTGTGTACCTAAAAACCATTAAATATTTTCAAACTTTAGAAAATACAATGAAAGAGTTTCTAGAAGATAATTGTCATTTCAAGGCGACCAATTATTAAATTGAAAGAATCCTTAGATTCTTAGATGTGCATTCTAAGGGTGATCATTTTGTAGGGTACATAATGCATCAATGTTTCACTTTAATAGTGCAAACAACTATTGAGAAATTTCAATATTTAATCTAAGTCTTTAACATCAAATTATGATACCAATTGATGAGATAAAAGGCTTACACTACTAAAATATATAAATATTATTTTTATATTTAAATATAATATTAATGTTTCTTAGTCTTTGGTCACCATGAAGAGATTTGACAGATTTAAATAAAAAAATAGAAAAATTAATAACACTATTATTGCATCACATAGAATAGGATTCATTTGAGAAACCATTATGAGAAAATAATCACCAAGAAGAGAGGCCAAGGATGTATTAAATTTGAAATCAAGATTATAATAATATTATACTTCTATTGTCCTCTTTTCCTCTATTATGAAATCAACTATATATGTATGAATATTCTCAACATGTTGAAATATTTATCCTTTTATTGCAACTTGATCTCCTAATTTTCATTATCTCGGTGCTCTAACTTATAGAATTTTATGAAAGGGACAACTATTGATGGTTTACAACACAAAAGGAATCTTAATAAGAGTCAATAATTTTTTTAAAAATGACCATTCATGAATTCTCACATCAAAGGAAACTCAAGAGTCACCCTCTTTACTCTTAAGTGCCCAAGCCTCATGCATAACATCCAAAATACAAAGTCTCTGTCTTCCCTCTCCCAAGTGCCCAACCTAAGGAATTCAAAAAGACATATTTGTAGAACTTAAGAGTCATCCTCCATTACTTCCTAAGCACCCCACTTGGAGGTGAAACTTCAATTAATATATTTTATCTTCAATTTTATATTCCTAAAATAACATTTTAACATGAATTTATAGAAACCATAAATTATCATTAGTTAATATTAATTCAATAAACATATACATTCTATTGATTTTTCTTAAATTAAATATATGTAGTAAATCTATTTTCCTATGCAAAAGTAATGTGTACCTAAAATATTTACCATTTTAAAAATTTAATAGTACAAACAATAGTTGGGAATTTTTTATCTTTAATCCAATTGTTTAACATTAAATTATGATACTGATTGGTGTTATACAAGACTTATATTACTAAAATATAGAATTTTTTTTTTTATGCAAATATAAAATTAAGTGCTCTTGGTCTTTGGTTACCATGTAGAGATTTAATGGATTTAAATAAAAAAATAATAAATAATAAACACTATAATTGCACCACATAACATTAGGATTTATTGGAGAAATTCCAATGGGAAAAAAATTCACCAAGAAGAGAGGTCAAGCATGTATAAAATTTGAAATCAAGATTACAATACAATTATACTTTTATTATCCTTTTTTCCTCCAATTTGGCAACACTTATGCATGTATGAACAATCTCAAAACATCCAATTTCATTCTTGCAACATGATCTCCCACTTTCCATTACCATAAGGATCCAATTGATAAACTTTTATGAAAGGCGAAACAATTGGTGGTTTAAAAAAAAGAGGAATCTCAACAAGAGGCAACAAAATGTAAAAAACCATCCATTTAGGAATTCTGACATCAAAGGAAGCTCAAGAGTCATCCTCTTCCCCCTCAAACACCCAAGCCTCATGCACAACCTCTAAAATAACAAGTCTTTTTCTTCCATCTCCCAAGTGCCCAACCTAGGGAAATCCAAAAGACATATGTGTGGAACTTAAGAGTCATCCTCCAATATTTCCTAAGTGCCCCACTAGGAGGTGGAGCTTTAATTAATATACTTTATCTTCACAAGTCACCTTTACCACTATCAATGGACCATTCCTTCCCCATGAATATATTATAAACAATATACGAGATTAATCATTACAAGTTAATTTTTAATACTACCCTAAGTGCTTAGAGACACTTTTTGAGGATGTTGGAAACATGTAAAATAAAATAGGATTTACAAGGTACATGGTACCTAAATCCTAATAACAACTAATAGGAGAAACAATTTGATCTTTTTGTAGGTTACATTTGCTACTCCTTACACTATTAAAGGAAATTCAAAGAACAAATATCAAAATGAATCTAAATAACATCTTGATTTTCTTTAACTACTCATTTCATAACTAGTTTAGATTTCTATTTTGTTATTGCTTATTTCTTATTTAATCTTTTTATCCAAAACATTCTTTCTTTGACATTGGTTTACAGAATTAGAGACACTTTTCAAGGATGTTGGAAACATGCAAAATAACATAAGATTTGCAATACCTTACATGGTACCTAAATCGTAATAACACCTAGTAGGAGAAACAATCTAGTCTTTTTGCATGGTACATTTGCTACTCCTTATACTATTAAAGAAAATTCAAAGAACAAATATCAAAATGACTCTTAATGACTTCTTGTTTTCTTTTAACTACTCACTTCATAACTAATTTAGATTGTTAGTTTGTTATACTTATTTCTTATTCAATCTAAATTGGTTTGTATAAATAGATTTACTACCCACAATCACTTAAATGTAATGGTAACACTAACAATATTAATATTTTAAATATTCAATGATTTAATGATCAAACAATTGGTGGTTTAAAAAAATAGGAATCTCAACAAGAGGCAACAAAATGTCAAAAAGTGGCAATTCAGGAATTCCCATATCAAAGGAAACTCAAGAGTCACCCTCTTCCCCCTCAAGCACCCAAGCCTCATGCACAACCACTAAAATAGCAAGTCTTTTTCTTCCATCTCCCAAGTGCCCAACCTAGAGAAATCCAAAAGACATATGTGTGGAACTTAAGAGTCATCCTCCAATATTTCCTAAGTGCCCCACTAGGAGCTGAAGCTTTAGTTAATATATTTTATCTTCACAAGTCACCTTTACCACTATCAATGGACTATTCCTTCCTAATGAATATATTATAAACAATATACGAGATTAATCATTACAAGTTAATTTTCAATACTACCTTAAGTGCTTAGAGACGCTTTTCGAGGATGCTGGGAACATGTAAAATAACATAGGATTTACAAGGTACATGGTACCTAAATCTTAATAACAACTAATAGGAGAAACAATTTGATCTTTTTGTAGGTTACATTTGCTACTCCTTACACTATTAAAGGAAATTCAAAGAACAAATATCAAAATGACTCTAAATGGCATCTTGGTTTTTTTTAACTACTCATTTCATAACTAATTTAGATTTCTAGTTTGCTATGCTTATTTCTTATTTAATCTTTTTATCCAAAACATTCTTTCTTTGACATTGGTTTACAGAATTAGACACTTTTCAAGGACGTTGGAAACATGTAAAATAACATAAGATTTGCAATACCTTACATGGTACCTAAATCCTAATAACTAATAGGAGAAACAATCTAGTCTTTTTGCGTGGTACATTTGCTACTCCTTATACTATTAAAGAAAATTCAAAGAACAAATATCAAAATGACTTTTAATGACTTTTTTTTTTTTTGGTTTTAACTCCTCACTTAAATAGATTGTTAGTTTGTTATACTTATTTCTTATTCAATCTAAATTGGTTTGCATAAATAGATTTACGACCTACACTCACTTAAATTTAATGATAGCATTATTAATTTTTTAAATATATCAAATAATTTAATGATCAAACAATTAATAATAACAAACATTTTATTTAAAAGTCACAAACAATTTCATAGTTAATTAGTCAATGAACTTTTTAAAACTAAACCACTAATAAAAAAAAATATTAATTTTTAATTATTATTTTTTTTTTAAAATTTACTTTTCATTATTAAATTATGTAATGTTTACCAATAACCCAAAGTGAAGAATCTTTTAATAATCACCATAATTAACGATCATTAAAAAAAGGCCCCACAATATATTTTCTTATTATTTTAGAATGGGGTAAATTACTCTGGAAAGTTCCTGACAGACCACGATGCCTACACGGCATACAAGGCTTACCTTCCCGTTAGTTAAGATTTTCTTTCATAGAAGATCGACTGTTGAGATTGATGGGTGGGATGCATTGCATTTTCCTACCGCTACCTTCGAAGCGCATTGATGGATGGAATAGCATTTCCGCGGTGGGCTAAACCGACGTTCCCAATATATGGGCATACAGATCGTTATTCAGAACTGGTTCTTGACTTTGTCGGGGATGACTATGGCATCTTTTTCTATTCCCCCAATTCATCTGCTATTTATATCGTTGATTTTAATATTTCTTCTGTTTGTATCGTGTTATTTGACATATGAATCTGTCTGGGAAGAGACAAGCGTACAGTTTGAGATTGTGGTGAAGATTTTGCCCCTGATTTTGGTCTTAGTGATACGCTGTCCGTCTTCAACGGAGAAGCCTTTCAGCTTTGCTTTTGGGGAATCGAGAAGGAGAGAAAGTGTAGAAGAGGAATATGGGAGCTCACCGTGGGGCGTGGCGTTGTTGCTTCTGTTATTGCTGGTTATGATCTCTTATCAACCCGTATTTCGTGATCAGTAGTTGCCATTCTGGACAGGAACTTAGATCTTTTACTGTAAATGCTTATAAGCACCAGAGGAAAGAGAGGAGGAGATGATCATAGGATCAATTCAAGCAAAGGCACATCCAATGGAGGATCAGAAGCTCGGGATAACACTTAAATTGTTTTCTTCCCGTATTATTTAATTTTTATATCACGGCAGGTACAATTGATATGTGTATTTGCAGCAACAGGAGAAGGGGAATACATGTAATTTGATTGTGGTTTATATCACTTTTGGATTGAGGAAATAACAGTGATTTTTAGTTATATACTTGGTTTTCCAATGGATTTGTGGGGAAAATTGTACCAGTGAGGTTTGCCGACCTTTGTTTCATTCGTTCAATATTGTATTCAGATCTTGTCCAGTACGTTTGGAAAACACAAGCAAGAGTCTAAAAAGCAGGGAAGCAACCGTTTCAGGTCTGAAGAAAATCATACATGCTGCCTTACGCGGAAAGTAAATTTGTTGCATTACGTTTCAAATAATTCAAAATGACGTTTTTTTAAAATTTAAAAATAGAGCAATTAATGTTTAGTAAGATATTTGAAGTGAAGTCTTAACATACATCATTATAACATAGGTTCACATGAATTATCTTCTAATTATCTTCCATTCATATAAGATCAAAAAGATGATCTCTTATCAAGATTAATCTCTTAATTATTTATTTGTCCTCATTGTCACTTCCACTTAATTTATATACTATAATCTTGTTCTATTTCTAAATTTCTATTTTTTTTGTGTTCTCAATCAATTTTAAGTAGTTTGGGGTTGATTGTATAACATTAAATTTTCAAATTAACATTATGAAGATCTTGATGGTTCCTTCTAATTGTTGGGAGTCAACTTGGTACATGATTGTGTAATGTGTAATGTTTTGGCATTTAAAGACATTCAATATGCAATTAATTTGTATGGTTGAATAAAAATAAATCATTAAAGCACACTTTTATTTACTAAAGATCAAGAAAGATCACTCCGAGCCATAAAGTCAAACTATCTAGGGGAATTGACCTACAGGAACACGATCCTTGTGATTTGGAATTTTTTAAAAGATGTTTTTAATATCAATGTCCTTATTTACATTCAAGTATAAAAGTTTACAATGAATCAAGTTTCAAATGCCTATTGTGTACCATACTAGATCCACACATTAAATGATAGATATGCATTTCTTGTAATTGGCTTTGAGCTACATAGGATTGATTTGCAAGGAATTTTAGTTTGTTGTAATTTTGAGAGAATATTGAGGACATCATTTTATGGCATATCTACATCTCAACCAACTTGACCAAAGTGAGTGGGGGACCCAAAGTTAGCTTTAGGCAATTTAACCACTATGTTAACATACAAGATGACATGCCTATTTTCATCTAGTACTCTTGACCATATTAAAGAAGTCATAGATGACGAATACTAGAATGATTCTAAATGACTACATGCACTATTGTTCTATGTTAAACACCCGATTCATGAGTAGTTTAGAGTGTGAGTTTGTTGTGTTTATTTCTCCTTTCATCTTTTTATGAGAAGTAATTTTTTTTCATTCTTAATATTATGAATTCTATTAATATAGCAAAACAATATTGCAATGTTCACCATGAAAGATATTCAGAGCACCACCCATGCCTGACTGACCAGACCACCCAAATAGTAACCACGTAGGGTCAAGATACAGTGACAAAAAAGTGGGAATTCGATACCAAAAACCCACCCATCAACCACCTACAGACTACCATACATGTTGAAAATACACTAGGCAATGATCAAATACCAAAAAAAATCTAACCCAAAAACCCATTAGCAGTTGCAGATGCATGGAAGTTCAAAACCCAATAGTCAAAGGAGTGCTCAATGTTGAACACCTGTAGAAGATAGTCCACCCCAATCCTCATGACTTGTTTATGCTCTACCAGGGCCATCCCCTTCAAATCAAGAAGAAAGGGGTAGTATTTCAACACATCACCAAGTTTGTAGAAGCTACAAAAATAATGAGGCCATGACACACCCATCCCTGAAATGGTGATAGTGATGACCTCCTCTATACCAACTAGATGATCTGCAATGAAGTGTTGTCGCATCAAGGCCTCAACATCCTTCTTGGCCTTCCTTATCTCCAAGAAAACCACCAATAACTTGGAAGTAATGTGAGTCTCAACCTGCTTAGTCTCACAATTCTTGATGAAGCCATTACCCAACACCATTTTCAACATAGCCAGGATGAATGAGTCATACTTTTTCAGAATCCTCTTAAGCCATTGCTCAATAACCTCACCATAAAAATCCAACTCCCTCACCGAGCTATCTAATTGAATTGGAGTATCGACTCCAATATTGGTTAATGTCTCTGTAGACATTTTTACCACAAACTTAGAGCATTCACCCATTGTAAACAAAAACAAACCACACCAATGACACACCACACCAACACTGCATAGCTCAACTATGGAGAACAAACACCCAACAAGAAATTATAGAAAGCCAATGGAGGCAAAGGTCACTTCAAAAATAATGATATTGTTAGGTGTTAAACCCAACCATGCCAAGAACCACCTCACCAATTCATGAAGGCCTCCATTTTGCATGATCTTGTCCTTTCACAGGATCCCAAGGATGAACTTAAGGTGATGACACAAACATCCATAGTGGGCTTTGTATAATGGATTAATGGTTATCATTATTACACTAACAATAAGGTTAGGGAAATCTTGATTATGCCCACCTTACTTGACACCTAACCATAATAGCTATACCACCCACAACACCTACATCCATTGTGGCACCAAAATTGTTGACTGGGAATCCAAACACCTTTGTGTCACCCAATGTCTCAACCACATGAAATAATTGGTAGTGTCCTACGGCCCCACCACCCTAAAGGACTGCCTAGCAAATTTCAGCCCTTGTTACCTTTACTTCATTGCCATCAACCCAAAATTTGAGAGTGCATCCCCTTCAACATTCCCTTCATGTAGGATATGGTTGATTGCACCATCTCACACTTATCCAACAAAATCAAAGCAATATCCAGTTTTGCTGCTAGTTTCTAGTTTATCATCTTATGAGTGCATAAGACATTGATCACCAGTGAAGAATCACCCTCAATTACAACATGTTTAAGTTTTAGCTCTAGACACATCTTCAACCCCATAATTAATGCTTGCATTTCTACCATATTGTTCATTCTAGGTGAAAGAGACAACAAGTTTTCCAATGCATTTGTTGTTGCAATCCCTGATAATACATCTTGCCCTTGAGATGTCGTGATTTCCACGAGAGGTACCATAAAAGTTTAGTTTAATACCTTCTATCCTTGAACTGGAGGAATGATCAAATTGAACCAGCTTTGACACATCCTTGCATCCCATTTGGTGAAAGTTGTATTTCTATTGGGCAAGACCCCCAACCTTGAATTGACCAATTCAACTATATAGGCCTCGATCTTATTTTGCAATGCTTGAATGGGCATTTGTTTGTCCTGGAATATCTATCTATTCTGTTCAATCTAAATTTCCCAAATTAGCATTAGGGGACTAGAAACCCAAAGTGTGTGATATAGAGCTTGTCTATGGAGGGATAGCCACCCAAGGAGCTAGTACAGGAGGTTGTTTGGTAGCATCATCTACCACTGAAGTTTGGAAATCAACCATCTCCAACAACATTGAGTGAATAGGCAATTCAAAAATAGATGGTCACCAGTCTCTTCATCTTGCTTACAAAGGCTACACCTGGAGGGGCCATAGTAGCCCATTTTAACAAATCTTTCCATTGTAAGTGCGCATCCTTGGGATGCTACCTAGGTGAAGATGCTGGCCTTTGGAAAAAAAGTAGAGTTCCAACAAAGATCTTTGGGCATGTTAGCCACTATGAGTCCAAGCTTTGTGAACTTCCTATAGCCTTATTTAGCATTATAGACCCTGGAGGGGGATGCATCCCAATGAAATGCATCGTGTCCTTCCCTTAAACAGAAAATCCATTCATTCAACATCTTTTCAAACACTTCCACCTCCCCATGCTCCAATCCCAAGCTACGTAGAATTTTCCATTGATGTGTGATGCATCCTTCCTGTGCTGTGACTATTAGATAGTCTCTTACCTTATCTCCCCATGCCAATTTTGTTACCATTTTGATGTTTTCAAACTCAACCTTGCCCACCAAGATGGGATAACCATCCCATGAGTCTTCCCATAAGTCTTCCATCCTTCCATCCTTGAATTCCCAAGTTAAGTGATCCAAAATCAAATCCCTGCAACTACTTATGAAATTTCAAATCCTCGAGCCCTTAGGAAGTGAGCTGTAAGTGAAAGTGTTGTTTTCCTACTCATCTAGATACTTGGCCTTCAATATTCTTACCCATTTAAGGTTCGGTTTTGTGTGAATAGCTTAGATGAGCTTCACCCCCATTGCTTTATTCTGGAGAAGAAGATTTTTCAGCCTAGTTTTGGCTTTCTCCTTACTTTCACATATTTTTTTCCATTGGAACCAAGGGTATTTGAATTGGTCCAAGGGGTCTTTTGAAAAAAAAATCATCTTTTTGTTTAGTTTCTTGGAAGCACCAACTAAGAGAGGGAGGCATGAGATCAAGTAGGTGGGCAAGGAAAAAACCTATTGATCTGAGTTTGGCCAATTGACCAACCCACGAGAGCCACCGATTCTTCCATGATGCTATTTTATTACTGAAATTTTCTATCAACCCATCCCATATGTTACTTGGTTGAATTCCCTTCACTAGGGGGAGCCCAATATATATTTGCAGGGAAGAGAACCTTTTTTGAATTTCAAAATTTTCATAATATGATTTTCTCTCCTTGTAGGGGTGGTGCAAAAGAACACTTCATATTTTTCTAAACTTACCTCCTGACCTAACACACTTGAGTATTTGCTTAGAATTTCCTTGAAATGATGAGCTTCCCTTTCTCGTGCTGTGCCAAAGAGCATAATATCATTAGTAAATTGTTGATGGGTAGATTTTGATAAACCACTTGTGATCTACACTCCAATCACCTTTCCTGCCCACCAAGCACTAGAGATTGATCTTCTGAGTGCCTCAAACATAATGATAAACAAAAAAGGAGAGATGGGATCCCCCTGGCAAAGACCCTGAGAATCATTGAAAAATCCTTCAGGGGATTTGTTGAGTAGAACTGAATACCTTGGGTAGGAAATCTAGTTGAAGATCCAATCCAACCGCACCCTATTGAAACTAAAGCCTTCCAAGACTTTGAAGAGGAAGCACCAATTGACCTTGTCATAGGCCTTTTTAATATCTAGCTTTAGGAGCATGGCTTGTTTCTTCATTCTATGAATTGAGTGAAATGCCTCCTAAGCAATGGTGACACCATTGAGAATCGATCTACTAGGGACAAAACTGGTCTATTATTCTAAAATGATGTCAAGAAGGATCTTCTTGATCCTCTTAGCAATTAATTTTGCTAGTATCTTATAAATAGTACATTGCAAAGGGCAATTGACCTATATTCATCTAGGTGTTCAAGCTTCTCCTTTTTTGGGGTGAGAGCAATAAATGTATTGTTAATCTCTTTGAGAATCT
>VDFB02341745.1:0-20940 GCA_007258455.2 Sequoia sempervirens
CTCAAAGATAAAGAGGAAATTGAGCCATTCTCCATGACTAATGATGACATCCAAGAACCCTTTGTAAGCAATCCATCCTTTGAAACTGACCCATGTCGAGAAATTGATCTAAAGCGTGTCAAAACCAATCCCAAAAGTAATCAAGATCAAGAATTTGTATCTCCGAGATACTATAATGATCTAATGGACACTCTCATATCTATACAAGATGTCACAAATGATGATCATATCCCCATAACACATACTCCTCCATCTACCCATGAGATGATTTCTATGGATGGATACGCATATGATCTTCATTTAGAACAAGATTCCTTTACTCCTGAAATTATGACACAAAAAGAGCCGGTTATTGATTCCTATAGATCATATTCAAATTATCAATGTGGGATTAGATATATCCCCAAATTCATACTAAGGACATCATGTATGAAGATATCCAACTTCATTATCAATTCATGATAGGTGAACAGAACAAGATATTACAGAGTTAGCGAGAACAACAAATTGAAATAACATCCTCTAATGAGGTCATTTTATTAGAGAATGCGACACAAACAAGAGCTCTTAGAACAAAAGCGGGGAATCAAAGCATGAAATATTACCACCATACTAGGGAAACTTCCCTCTCAATCAAAGAAAGCGTCAACATAGAACCTGAAGAATCCTTATGATGAAACCAATTAATACTACAACTATCAATGTTATGAATCTTGTCACCATCACCACATCCATGAATTGGGACCAACATCAAAATAAAAGTTTTGAATCAAAGCACAAGAATGTTATCAAAGAAGCAAAGAAAGAATAATGGACAAATCAAATACATATGGATACCAAAAAATACAAAGAAATATTATCCCTGTCAAACTCCATTAGTCAAAGAAACTATGGGGAAAAATTAGAAAGGGAAATGTATCCATCAAAGACATCCACCAAAGAAAAAGTAGCCTTCCCATGCGACATTTAAAGTATATCAAGCTGTTGGTCCTAATTGCACACACACTTTTGTATCCACCATCATTGCTCATCTTCAAATTTTAAGAGTGAAAGGTTAAGGCATCAACCAATCCATCTCTTATCCTAAAACCTCCATCAATACCTCCGCGCATGATATCCAATTCTCAAATTGACCATGTATTATAAATGACCCTTCATCATAAAGGTTGAGAGGCACTCTATTGTGATGTATTACCTGATGAGAGTTAACCACTGGTTTTCAATAAAGCCAGATCAGAATCCCAAAGTTGCATTCAAGTGCATGTATCTTAGAAGAAAGAAAAATTTTCAAGCAACGCTATCAATGGAACATCATGATAGAAGCATCTACATCAGCAACACCTTATGGTTCAGCATGAGCTTTAAATCTTTCACAGAAAAATACAAAAAAATAAAAAATATGAAAATAAAAAAAAATTAGAAAAAGGATTGAAAACAATGAAGAAAAAAATCATCCTCTAGTGAAAACCGCATGGGCGGAACTTTGGGAAATGCCATGATGAAAACCTAGCAAACAGGTGTCATGCATATAATCAAGCATTTCCATGCACCAATTCAAGTGAAAGCATCTCATCTCATCCATAATAAATCCAGCATTCCATCCATCTCAGTGATAATAAATCCATTCATCCATGAACCATTTACCCAATCCATTTGCATATATCTACATCCATAGTCTGAGTTATCTTGATCTTGAAAAACTATGGGGCACACTTTACACTTGCTTATGGTAAACATCTTGACATGGGTCATTTTAATTAATCCTATCATACCCATTGTTATCTGAGCCATGAAGCATTATCCAATTGAGCATACTCTATTCAAACACCTTATCTTATCACAAGATAATCCTTGGCATCCTTTGCATACTTACCATATCCATCCATCCACACACCTATCCAAGTATCCACCCATGGCAGTCCATACATTGCTAGACATTGGGGGTGGATATGTACATCTTGCTTCGAGAATAAATCTCGATCTATATCCTCCAACTTATGTCGTGATCCAAACATTGGAAAATGTGAAATTAAATTGGTCAAGCATTTGTGATCTAGAATCTAAATCACTAGCCCATGGCATATTTTGATGAGAAGACATTCCTTATCAGTCTTCATCTTTCATTGAACATCAATCCAAATAATCACTATCACTCGCATCTAATGTTATTCCAGCGTCATACTTGTCATCATCTTGGGATATCTATCTCCAATCCCTCTCGCGTGTGAATGCAATGTTATCATCATCAATCCATGACTTGATCAATCAACCTAGAAACTTGGTTTTAATAAAATCCAAAATAGAGCACTGTATTGCATATCCATGTCAAATCTTGCCCTAATCTAATCAATATCGAAAAATGAAAAATCCAAAACACTCAAAATTAGAAAAGTATCAAAATTGGAATCAAACTAAGTGGTCTTTGGGCTTAAATGTAGGAAGGTTAACAGTCATCACCCCAGGACACTTAGGTTGGATGGGGTGCAATCATAATAAATTGACATTTCATCATGTATCATCATGCGTAAAATTGATCAAGTCGTCAATCAAACTATGTGGTCTCCGCGTGTATATTTCAAATTTTTCATTTGAGCCATACTTAGCTAGAATTCTCATTTCCTTGCATACAACATAACATCCTCATCCATTTTCCATCCATATTGCATCTCATCCATGCATCCTTTTCCATCAAGAGGACCATATATCATGTCAACAATCGAAGGGCCAACCAAATGAGTAGCTTAACAAGGTATTATCATTCTATCTATTTTGTTAGGTTTAACTTTTAGGCTAATCTTGAGGTGTTAGGTGTTTAGGTGGTTTCTTGCATGTTTTGTGTTGCTGCTCATTTTTGGGACCACATTTACTCTTGATCACACTATCTACAGATTATCACAAGAATATCTGGGGGTTTGCAAGATTGACAGAGGATGCTAGTGAAGAAAATGCGTTTGGTAGGTGTAAAATAGAATTCTACAACATTTTGTTAGAATCCTATGCTGAAAATGGAAGCATCATTTTGAAATTGGCAATATATAAGAAAGATAAACAGTATTTGGTGGATGTTAACAACATGGCTTTATATTTTGGTAGGAAAGTTGAGCTCAACAAAAATTTGATAGCTGAAGTGATGGGAATGTCGACTGATGGGAAATTTTTTTTTAGGTATAGGGTTTTTTCTGATGATGCCATCGTCAGATTTCCTAAAAAAGAGAAAGAAAGACTAAAATTGGTAAAAATTGCTAATAGCTTCTTTGATGCTGACACCATAAAAGCCCTGTGGAGAAAGGTCCTACATGTCATCATGGAGTACATAACTATGGATGGTCATTTCACCAGGGTCTATGGTTATCACTTTTCCCTGCTCAACCATTTCCACTACAAGGTAAGGGTTTCTTTCCCCTACTATCTTTTCTGCTCTTTGAGGAAATGTCAAGAAAAACCGTAGAAGATTCCCTATTTTGCATACTGGTCTAATTAGATTAATTGTGGAGTATTACCAAAAAATGCTCGTCCCTACCAATCTTGAAGCCTCCCCTAACTCTGAGGAAGATGATACTGAACCCAGCTGCTCGGGGTTTCTACCCAATTTAAGCCTGGCTAGAACTGTCCCTAGCCCGCCTGTTGTCCATTTGGGCAAGAAAAACCCTAACCCTCTTACTGTTAAAGGTTGTATTGTGCTTGAGCCGAGAAGCCCCTCCCTTAAAACCAGTTTTGTTGATTAGAATCCCAAGGCTAAAAACCTTGATTCGTACAACAAAGATTCCCCTGACTCTGAGGTGTCTCGTGCTAATAATATTGAGCCCTCTATTGACCCGTCGGTGGATAGAATTGCTAGAAATGGGTCCCCTATTACTCCTGTCCCTGCTAATACGTGTCTCAACACTGATAGGGATCCCTTTGTGGATGTTTTGAATTTAGCTAGAAATAATGTTGATACCCATTTCAAACTTTCGAAATGGACTTTTAATGAAATTAATGAGCTAAAGATAAAAATTTGGGCCTTGCAATGTAAGTTGGAAGAGTTGGGAGCCAAGGTAATGACGATTGAAAAAATTGAGGTGAAAAGAAGAGATCATGGTCTCAGCAATGACACTCAGAACCAAGCTGGAAAAAATAGAAATATTGAAATTGAGATGGAAAAAATGAAAAAAACTATCAAAATTATCAGTGAGCAAAACAATCGTATGGCCAGACACAATGCCATAATCATCAATGCCATGACCGAGAAATTGGACAAAGCCCAATAGGGGTCTCTGGTTGTTGATCTGGAGGAAATCAATGAAAGAAACTAGGAGGAGGACACTGGCATCTCTAAGAGAACCAGGGCCAATCTGAAGAGGAAGGTTCCCCCCACTCCACAAATGATTCAAACATTTAAGAAAGGTGTTCATGAAATGCATAATTTGGAGGCAGAGACAGAGTCTGTCCTGAAGACTCTGGGTTAGTCACGACCGGTTTTTTGTTTTCTTTTCTGCTGGTTTTTTTGACCTTCCTGGTCTTTTGCGGGTGGTTGCTACTTGTTTTGGTTTTTACCTTTAGTGCAGTTGGTTGTTTTTGTTGGACTTTTCCTTTCCTATCTTTTATGTTGTAAATTTTGTTGTTTCGGGTCCCTGTAAAACCCATTTTACCCTTTATCAAAAACAACACGGCTTTATAAAAAATAACACAGCTTTATAAAAAACAACATGACTTTATAATATTGATGCCATCTTCCATTCATCTGCTCCAACAAAGTAATTAAATGCAGGTCTCCTAAATGGGAATAGCATGCTATGCAGTTTTTTAATTCATTTTGTTGCCATCGAAATAAGCTTTATTATAGGTCAACGTATGTGTTTTTCCAAGGATTTGTTGGATTAACAAAGCTAAAAAAGAGAAAATGAATTATATTGCATTGAATGCTAGGGGTAAATTCATTGAAGAAACAATTGTAATCTTGAAGATCAAGATACATGTCAAGTTGTGTTTGATGAGGTGTTTTCAAATGTATACTTGTTGGACTATATATGGGATAATTGAATGAACCATTTAGAGTTATTTATGAAGTACAACTTCTCTGTCTATTGATAGATATATAGCTCACATGAAAGTAATGAATGGTAGTGTGCACCAACATGGACTTTCTCCTGGGAGAAATTTCATGTTGATTGTACCTCTACAATTATCTCCCACCCTCGTAGTATATCTACTCAGGATATCTTCTTAGAAATGTACTAGTGGATTGGTAGATGGAGATCTTGTGTTATACTACTTGTAGCAGAGACAAAAATTGTGCCTTTTGCTATACAATTAAATGATGCCAATCTCTGTGCACTGTGAATCTAAAGAACATAGCCTTCACAGGCTTTAAAGCTAATGTAATTGGAAATGTGTAAAGCGACGAACATAACCTTCATTTAAGACTTTTAGAGAGAAATCGAGAGGGCATATGCGTAGAACTATTTGATAGAATTCCTAAAAGATACATCTTGCAACATATACACAGAATAGACTTGCTAAAAGGTTTCCAATGTGATTAGCAAGCATACCAAATAGCAGAGTTCATATGGGTGTGCACTCAATACTGTAGATAGAAATCATACAGATGGGTGCGTGGGTGATTAAAAGGCTCCATATGCATAGAATGTAAGGATTGTAGGATTCTAATGGGTGTGCACTCAATATTGCAGAGAGAAATCATACAGTCACTCCTCTGTCAATGGTTTCTAAATGTCGATTCTTCTAATATGGACCAAATGCATACCCAAGCTATATGAATATGTATCTTTGCTAACATAGATTTATATCATTCATCCCTTGTATGCAAAGAATGGAGCTATCAAATGCATAGTTCACTTGAATATATACGTACCCATACTAAAGGCCAAAAAACAAGAAAATAAAGGAGATATTATCAAAAAAAAAAAAGTGTGACGACATTCAAATGAGGAATATTTTCTCCAAAATATAGTTAACATTTGAAATGTTCCTACAGGAGTTACCACTCAAAATTAGATAGAACGTATTCAAAATGTTGAAGAATAGGAGAGGCACATTATTCATTTGAAATAGTTCTTTAAAGAAATGCAATCTACATATGCCTAAAATAGATTTATTATAGAAACTTTAGAAACCTTCACAACTGTTATGCCACTAAACAGATGCACAACAAATGTGATGAAAATGCCCTCTTTCTAGCACCATATGTGAGCACCATAAATTTTCACACACTTTAAAACCGTCATACTCATTAGTAATGGGTTAGTTCATGCTATGAAAACTTTCTAATGCTCCTATGAAACAATACATCATGCCTTCATAAACAAGATAACAACACAAACTAATTGAAAGCATAAAAGAAGCACAATGCACACCTATTCCATAATGGATTGGTGTCACTTTGATATGAAAAGTGACCCTTTCCCAATCCTTGACAAGCTCAAATGATGAAGATTGTTATGCTTGATAATGAAGTGGACAAAATTAGTTCTCAATGTGAAGAGAGTAACTTTGCATGAAGTTGTAGATGATTGAATGAAGGATAGCCTCTCCATTTATAGAAGATTTTGATGAGAGAAGAGGCAAGAGGGATGAATGTGGGATAAAAACCTAACCAATAGGAAGAAGCCACTTGTCACCATGTAAATGGGCCAAGGATGTGCAATTTTTTATGAATGCGCCCATAATTGCATGTATTTGAAATTTGAAAATGTTGAAATGACAAGGTGGAGGGAGAGTCAAATGGAGTAGTGGCCACTTGGCTCAATGTAAAATGACTTGTAAGGTGACATAAATATCTTATTGGAGAGGACCCATCCCACTTGGAGGGAGATTTGAAATGGAGGAATATTCCCTAAAGATTCCTTGTTGAGGGAAAATGAAGATTTAATAAATGAATTAAATGATTTATTTGTGCAAGTGGGAAGAGCTAGAGGATGTGACATGAGTTTAGATTAAATTAATTAGAATTTAGTTAAATTAAGTGAAGATTAGGTAATTTGACTTTTTGACTTAGATTTATGGATTAAAATAAATCAAAAGGAGAAGAAAATGATAAAGATTTGATTTATTTAATTAAAGAGGATGATGTTAGTGGCTTAATTAAATAAGTTTGATTTATTTAATTAAATGAAGAACTTTAAAAGTTGATTAAATAAGATTGATTTATTTAATTAAAGGGGGACTTTAGGATTGATTTATGATTTAATAAAGTAAATTTGATTGATTTGATTAATAGAGGAATTAAGATGGATTAATTAAGTAGTTAATGAAGGGGTGATTTAAAGAAGAATCAAAGTTAGCTGATCAAGATATTTTTCATGTCTACAATAAATATTAGTGTTCATGCACATCATCCATAACAATAGTATCATGTGTATGAATATTGTTTGTATGAGATGGGAATGAATTAGTGTAGATATCTAAGCATTTATTTCAAGGTACCACTAAAGGATTCCCATCATCATTGGAACCTCTAACATTGATCATGTTATTTTCAATGAGATCTTATACCTTATGACTAGGACCCATGCATTCTTGGATATATAGCATGGTCTTTAACTCTATGAAAGTTAAAAAAGTGATCTACCACAATTGTGTGTTCTAATTATGGGATATTTTCATTTTTATCTGAAATCACATATTTAAAAAAAAAAAACAATAATTTAAGCCTTGAGGGTTTCATATAAAGGGGTTTAATTGAATGGTATTAAATAAAATCTACTTGGAAATAACCCCATACTCTTACATAAAACCCTCGATTGAATCTCCTTCACACCTATCCAAATGTTGATAGAAAACCAAAATTTTCCCCCTTTTGGAGATTAAATGAAGACATTTAGAAAATATATTTTGTAATTAAGTAGCCATTTGTATAATATTTTCTAAAAAGTATTATTTTTAATATATTTCAATTGCTTATTATATGCATTCTTTATTTTCTAGTGAATATAGGTTTTTCTCTAAACATCAAAATCTCTATTCTACACATGTGTAAAATATAAAAATAAAGAAAAAAATTATAAAAATTTCTATGATTTAGGTAT
The DNA here is from genome assembly GCA_007258455.2 of Sequoia sempervirens. Lineage (NCBI taxonomy): Eukaryota > Viridiplantae > Streptophyta > Pinopsida > Cupressales > Cupressaceae > Sequoia > Sequoia sempervirens. The sequence goes on from VDFB02341745.1 coordinate 8,028, forward strand.
TGATGTCTTTATTTTAGAAGAAAACAAAAAATTCTTTGATAGATATAGAAAAAAATATGTTGTATGGTATAAACCTATGTCTAAATTATACTTAATATCACATCAAAAATTAAATTAAAAAATAAAATATACAACAAAAAATTATGAAAAAATATTTGAGCACTAGATATTGGTCATATAAACTTATTTTAAAAAATATGATGTCTCATCCTTTCTATATTGTTTTTATATAGTATGGTATAAACACCACTTTTTAAAAATATTGTTATCTATAAAAATTAAGTTATTAAAAGTCATGTAAAAGAACATAAATTATTCTCAATTAAAAAATAATTTAGAATATACATATGAAATATCAAAAATCACTAGGACACATCATCTTCAAATTATTAATAGTTTAGTTGTTGCAAGTGTTAAAAAGTGAAAACCTAGTTAATTTTTAATTTTAATGTCCCACTTTGGCCAAAAAGAGGAACACACGATTATGAGTTGACCCAAAATGTGTATTCCTTAAATAAGCTCTTAGAAGTTGTCTATTTGGATATAATGACATTATGTTATAGTTTTAATGGATATACTATGATTCAAACTTATATTATTTATTGGATTTTTAATGTGGGTCCATGCTTGAAATGCCACAAGCAGACTAACTAATTTAGACTCCCCTTTTAACCTCTATTTTCATAGGGTTTCCATTCGTAAAATTTTGATTATAGGTTATTTTCAAAGAAATATGCAGAGTTTCAAAATGAATGAGAAAAAAAAAGTACGCTTTAAATTTATTGATTTAGCCTCCCTAGAAGTTGTGAATATCTTGCTAACATAGACAAGGTTACCATATTAGCTATTTGAAGTAAGCAAGATTGCACTGTAGGCCACAAATTTATTTCAAGGCCTATTTTAGTAATTTTTAGCTCAATTTACTACTAGAGGTCCACAATCCAAAAACTCATTCATGCTTATAAATTAAAATTTATTAAGTGAAATTACTTTGTTTTGATCATTTGTCTCAATTTTTATCAATAATTAGGACTTTTAGGTTTTTATTTGGTTTGAATATCCCCACTCCAAATCAAGACCTAAAACATATTAGGATGTTTCTTCATGATGTCAATATTGATCCTTATCAATTTAAAACTATCATCATTCCATCCTCCATGCGAAACTATTTTAACTATTTAATTTGCATGCATTGCTTAATTCATGTTCATTAGGACCTCATAAGTTTACTAGCAATTACATACTTTTTGTTAGTAATTGAAACATATTCACTTATGATAAATCAAAGTATATCATCCATAGGCTCCCTAAGGAATTTAAATTATGTACCTACTCTCAAAACATGGTCACCCCTTTGGACAATGCTATCATGGTAGTTGTCAATGCTAGATAATGTTACTAAGTAGGTTGTTTTACAGATGGTGACTATATCATTTAGTTCCAATCAATTCCAAACTTCATAGGTAGTTTTAAAATATAACTTCAAGAATCTTTCATAAAGGCCACTTTTCTACATAGCTACATCTAATACCATTTTTGTTGATTGCATGTAGTGCCCCTCAGCAACAAGCTCCTTCTTGGCGTTTGATAAATTTTGTTTGGGTTGTTTGAATTAAAAATTGTTTTAAGATGTTGGAAATTAATTGGTTGTGATTTAGGGATGAATTAAATAAATTAATGTATAAAAAATATTGATTAATTGAATTTTAAAGTGTTTAACTAATTTAGGATTTAAAATAATAACTAAACAAATCATGGTTTAGAAAGGATTAATGGGGATTTTGTTTATTGTTATTAAATTAAAATTATTAGGTGTAAAAGGTAATTTTATAATTAAATATAAGAATAGTTGTTGCCAACATGGAGTTTTAAATTAGTAGTAAATTAAAATAAGGGAAGTAATTATAAGGAAATAAAATATTGAAATAGGTTACTAAATCAAATAAAGATAAGGGTCGAGTGAAAAGAAAAATAAAAGATAGAAAGGGTCGCATGCAAGCTCATGCACAACTTTATTGAGATCGTCACAAAAGAAAGCGAGGGTTTTTGGAGATTTTATGGATTTTTGGGGGGGCTCGCTCGGGGACACCATGGCTCAAGACTTAGCCAGTCTTTCTTCCGTAATCTCGGGGGGGAGTCTCTGTATTTTTTTTCCCACCATCACGACATCGCTAAGGGGAGAGGAAGGAATATGGTTAACTCGCAATGCTAGATGAGCTATATGAAGCCGTGGCATTCTTGGTTAAGAAGGGGGTAGACCTCATGCATCAGGTGTCTGGATGGAATCGGCTATGAGGGAGCTCTTATGGATTGAAGCACCTTCCAATATGAAGAGGTAAGATTATCGTACCTTGGCCCTTGTATGGTGAACTAGTCTTACTAAAGTACATATGCCCTGTTACCTCTTTTATGCGCAATTACTATCATTTGTGGAACGTATGTTTTGAGGGGTGTTCAAAGCTAGACTTTTGAATCTTAGAATCGTAACGCATATTATTGGTCTGAATTTGAGTCAAGGTTTTTCCTTAAGCCTCTGCACTTGTGTGCGCATTGAATGATCAACTTTATACGATATAAGGGTGACTGAAGTGTGTAACCCATCTGCTAACTCGCGGGACTATGTGCATAATGGTTGGGCGTGTTGGGACTGTGCCAGTAATTCAAACATTTTGAGAACCTCCTTGCTAAATCCATTCCATGAGGTGTCATTCCTTTGAGGCTTTCTCTCTTTCAAAAAATGCATGATTTTATGGCATTAAATTCAAAATTCATTTAGCTCCCTTTTGTTCCTGCTTTAATTTTATCAGGGTAGTGTTTAGCTCCTTGTTGTATATGGCGTCCTATCTGGGGACTGCGAAGTAACTTCATATCTGAATCTTGTTAAGCCATTTAGCTTCATAAATACACGATTCTTGCTTTTGATTAAGTCACGCCTGGGCATCGATGTTCTGCTTAGTCTAGTTCTCCTTGCTTAGGGCACTGCCGGTTGATGTAGCCTTGCGCTAGAGAGTCAAGTCTCTTCATGCATCGCACCTTAAAGCTCTTCCCTTGGAATCGCCTTTTGTTTAAATGTACTCTCTTGATCTTTATTTTTCCTTGGGCATTTGGCTCTACCTTAGCCAATCTCGTTCCATGATATTCTCTCGGGCATCCGGTTTTTTCGTCATGTAAAATTCGGTGGATTAAGTTAGGCTGCAAATTAGCGTATTCACATGTTCTTGGTGTTCGATGAAGTGGCTACTGTCTTGAGGTCGATTCACATTGGTATATAGCGAGTTATGTTCAAAACTTGAAGAAATTGAGCTTCCTTGAGGTCGTCCTGTTGTTTCCTTAGAGCGCATCAGCTAGCGAATGTCTTGTTTGATTTCCCTATTGTGGGTTGTTCTTTTAATGTCTTCCTCCTGTTACAGATTTAGTATGATATAGATGGCTATATATATATAGATATATATATTTATGCATATAACTATAAGGCTTTGCCTGTTTGGGAAGTAGCATATCGGTTATTATTAGTCCTAGCAACAGGTTCTTGAGATTAGAAAATTGCGTATATTTAGACTATATATGTATATATATGAATATTATGTAATTCAATATAAATGAATTGGTAGGGTATGGTGATGTGTATTTAGAATATGGCCATAGTTCATTAATCATTTTAATAATTTTAAATTAATGTAGGATTCAAAAGGTAATTGAATAAGTTGTGTTCTCTCTTGCTTAACGTATTATGTATATATTAGTATGATAGTAGTTTTAGAAGGGTGTTTTTCTTTAATTAGAAGTAATTAAGGTAAGTACAATTACATTTAGGTAGGTTTGTGAATATTCTTGTCTAAAGTGAGTTATAATTCATGTATTTGTGGAAAATAGTAATAATATTATTTTAATGTTTGTGTTAGAAGGAAAAGAATCTATCTTGATTGGGTAATGGATAGGTTATTTGAAAACTTAGGTTAATTGTAAATGTTTGAAGTCACTTTCCGCTAGTTAATTTGCAAATGATTGTTCTAGTAGTTGACTAGTTGATATTTGAACTTGTAAGGTGAGCACTGGGGTTTTGTGTAACTATTGGTAGGAATGCTTGCTTTGGCTAATAAAGTAGATAGATTGAAGGATTGCTATTTGGAATATATGATTTAAATGTTAGAGCTTAATCAACTGATTAATCTATCGATGATTGCATAGTTAGTGGAGAGGTAAATTGTAAATGATGTTTTAAATAAAGCTCATTGCTTTTTTGATCTGTTAATGATAGTAACCAAGAGTGATAAAATATGTAATGAGGCAATTGGGAACATGTTTATATAACTTCTTAAATTATTTAAGGTTTAAATAAAATGTAAAGGGTTATTTAATGTTCTCCTTTTAGTGCATTACTTGAACGTTTTAATGCTTTATATTAGTTTACCCTTAGAAATATGTAATGATGTTTTAAATATCCTTTGAAACTTACTGCCTTAGTGAAGTTTAAAAGATGATTTAATTATTCTAGAATATTTAATGGGAGATATGCTTAGATAACATCTTTAGTTATTTTATATTAGGTCTTAATGAGTGAACATAAACAATGTATTTGATTGTTCATTATTCTTTAAGGGTTTATTCATGTGGTTAAAATTTTTGTTTGATGTTGCCTTTTGTTGTGTCTACTCTCTTGACTTGTTTCGATTTAGAGGTGATTTTAGTCATTAATATCGTGTTGAGTTAAAGGATGATTTTGATGGTTCCTTATTATTTTGTTTTCTTTACTCTCGTTTGTGGAGAGAGTCGATCTTTTTTGGACTTCCAGAGGCATTGTGAATAGTTGTGTTGTGGGAATTTCATTGATAGAACTTGGCCAAAATTTTGATTGTAATTGTGATTTTGAGTTCAAGTTTGGGTTGTACAATTTTATGGGTGATGTTTCATATGATTTTGGCAAGATGGTTTTTCCTCGCAAATGTTCCATTTGTGGTTTAATGTTCTTGTTGATACAACCCCTTGGATTTTGGATTTTATGTTTTGGGTTTCTAGGGAGAGTGGCTCTATGTGGGGGTTGATGCACAAAGGGGTTGTTAGGATAACCCACGTTAGAGTTGGAGTAATAAGTGATATCCTAAATAATTAATCCAAGGGATGGGTGCTTAAACATTAATAAGATAATTATAGATGCTGTATGCGCCCATTAGGGCTTTCACCTTAGCCCTAAAGGTAGGTTGAAAGGTCATAGTTTGCAAGGTTTTGCTTGTCTTGAGAGAGGTTAACCGTGCATAGGTAACCCTATGGAGTGATGCCCTAAGATAGGAAATCAAGATAACCATAGATGGAGGAAGCACCTTGTGATAGGTTGCTGGATAATCCATGTAAAGGCCATGCGGCGACCTCTCTTTTGCATTCCCCTTGAGTTGTTTTATTGCTTACCTTTGGAAGAAATCTATTCATATGTTTTGATGATCTATTGATGATTATAATTTGAAAGTGGTTTATTGTTGTTATAGTGATTTATTATTGTTATGATATTTGATTTTATTATTTTTGATAGATGGGGAAGAAAAGGTTTGCAGATAGAGCCTGAAACCATCAAGACTTACAGGGGTCCCAGACCCACACCAAGGTGAACAAGCTGCACAAAGGATAAACTAAAATACAACCAGTAGCAAACCAGGGACACAACAAGACAACAACCAGCCAACAGCCAACAGGTTGCCAAGAAGAGCATCAAGAAATCACTCGAATCTTGACTTCATTGGTTTTGATAGGCCCAACAACCCACTACACTCCATTGTTATAGACAAGACCATCAGCCCATAACACAAGGTTTTGACAGGGACCTTAAACCCAATACAACTTTTCACAGTACAAATCATGATCAAAGCTCCACCAGCAGAAGTAGCAAAGTCCAACACAACACCCCTTCCCAAAATATAGGAAAGGTAAACACAAAAGCATAAAGCTCCAACAGTATCCTTCAAAAGTCATTTGTTCTTTCCACCTCTATAGAAAAGAAAACCCAGCTTCTCGTAGCTGCAACTGTCAATGATCGTGGGGTTGAAAGTCTCAAAGATCTACTTCCAAATCAATATCTCCACCTCCATAGAAGATAAAGAAAACATCTCAGCAAGAAGGTTCCCATCAAAACCCAAACCACCATAAAACAGGGCTTCAATAGCCCCCCAACAGCTTTTCCAAGCACAAAAAGCCGCATCCCACTCCACCTCTATAGGAGAACAGTCACTTCCAGCCACATCCATCTCCCCCTCAATAGAAGATAGGACCACCTCCATAGGAAAGACCAGAATAACCCAAGGATGCACCGAAAGCGGCTTGAAAAGCAAAGCCATGGAACCAAGAAGGCGAGGGACAGATAAACCCCCACTGCAACAAAACCCAGAGGTCAAAAGAAATAAACATAGACACATAGACCCCATCCTAAAAAGGAAAGCACCCCAAAGAGGCCCCGAAGGACTCCATGGCAGAAGCACCTCTCCCAATAAAACAAACATCGCTTCAAGGAACAAGGAGAGACAAGAAACAATGAAACCAACATTTTCCTGCCAAAGGGACAGAGCTAAAGCTGAAGCAAACAAAGCAACCCTCAGATAAACAAACAAAGAGCTCTCCCAGTCAGGGTTGACATAGCCACCAGATATCCCAACAGAAAAAACACAAGCAACGAAACCCCCAAGCAGTAAAAGGAAACCAGAAGAGAACAGGGGCCAAGAGGGCGCAGAGAAACTACCAAAAATCTGTGAAACGGACTGAGAACAAGCAAAGGCAACAAAAGCCCTAAAATACACAGTTATGAAGCTCATCCTATTAGGGTAATGCCATCTGCCACACAGTCCCACAGAAAAAATGGGAAGCCTCCAAACACCCAGGCAAAAAAAAGAAAAACATAAGAAGGTAGGGGCCCAAGATAAGAGAAGAAGCCGACCCATCCTGAAACTGCCTTCACCAACAAAGAAGGAAGGTCCACCCACCAAAGGGGAGAAAGAGGCCACCCCTTGGAAGAAGGAACACAACCCTCCACAAGAATAATGTCGCCAGGCACAAATCTGGCCTCAACCAAAGACCGGACCCCCCACGGACGCACAGCCAACCCCAGGAAGAAACAAGGGCATCCACAGACAGCCAAATCCTCCTGCCAACCACCAACAAACCCTGAAACCAGTCCACCACAAACAAGGTAGACCCCAAAACTGTGAGTCCACCCGCCGCCATCATCTTCTTCATCCGATTCTTCATCTCCCGCCTGCATAGAATTTGAAGTGCCTCCCCGTGTACTATCATGAGTGCTCATTGTTTAATTTCTTTTGAACTGATTTACCACATCGGCCATGCGATTTTGTTATGATATTGTTACTATGTTTTTGAAGTGGTTTTTCACTGTTATGAAGTGAATTATTATTGTTATGTTTTCTGCTCATGGTTTATTGATGTTGTCACTATCCTTGGGTTTTAGGTTACTCTTGTATGATGTTGAGTCTTGTGGTTCCCCGTTTGGATGTTCTTGGTAGAGGTATCTTTCTTGTTAGCTCCTTAGCATGGGGGCTGGGTCTTCGGACCCACATGGTCAGGTGGAACATACTAAGCACCCCATTGGATCCCTATTCAAGGATGGAGAGGTGTGGATTGGTGTCATTTGCGGTGACTCTAGAGTTGTTTCTGTCTTGGAGCCAGTTATGATATTTTGTATTCTATTGCTTAGTTGTATCATTCTATCTTTCTATATGGATTCCCATTCATGTTGGGGAACACTATTGTATCATTGTTACTCTTGAACATTGTAATTAAATGTAATGATAAACCTTGTGCGGCTTTTGATCCATGGCAATTGTTATTCGATACATTGTATCTATGGAAATATGTCCCTTGAGTTTATATGATGATAGAGAGTTTATCATTATGAGTTTTGAGTTAATCATATATATGTTGTATTTACGTACGTGGATGGTTTCTTATTAATGTTTTGTCATGTATGTGTTACATTTGTAAATGTTTACTTTGTTATGGATTATATCTTTGGCTTTCATTCTTTATCGTCGTTGTATAGATTTAAGTTTCGTAATCACTCCTCACGTACCCCAAGGGATGTAAGTGTTAATAGATTTTTTTAAGTTTCGTGACTCATGACTTAATGTGCATCTCATGTTTGTTTAGATTTACTTTTTTAAAAAAAATTGTACAGTAATTATTATTTTGATGTCCTTTGGGGTTCGTACAATGGGGCGTTACATTGCACATGCAAAGAACAAGATGAATACACTTGAAATTTATCTAGTCAGATCCATTTCTTTATATGGATAAACAAATTATTTTTGTCTTTAAAATAGTAACTGTAAGTGCATGAAATCTTGTCTGTGTTCATATATACTTCAAAATACACATTAATGTAGGATTCATATGCACCTCAAATTTGGGGGAAAATGTAAGGGTGAAATTTGCATTCCCATGTATTTTCTCATTTAGTTTTGGGTAGATTTTAAGAGAATGTAAGAATACAACAACATGGTGAAATGTGGCACATTATTGTGTTGTATTGTTTCCTTCTTTGATCAATAACAACTCTCATCTAGTATCACCTTCATACATTTTTACACATTTGATTTGATCCATACCTTATATTCACCTACCCCCATAGATTCACCTCATTTACTAGCCCATTATTATATTTTATTTATTCTTGATCTTAGAATGTGATGTCCCTTATCTTAGGTCATTTCCATGATTTGAAGGATTTCTCCTACACAATATATATTTGAACTACAATTTTTTTTAATTCAAATATTTAGTTCTCATCCTTTCCTACTAGTTGTCAAGAATAGACTTGGTGCATATTTGTGTTATGACTCATTATGTCTTTATATTTAAAGACATGCATTTATAAATTAATTAATCATTAAAAAATAACAAGAATTATCCATATTAAGAGGATCATTTCTATGAACATGTGTACTTGGAGTAATAAAGAGAACATTACTTACATGAGAATTTGAATTTAGATTTCTTGTATGATTTCTTATTGTCAACCAACACTTTCCTAAGGTTGTAAAGTTGATCATTCAAGGAGATTGACTAAGGAGAGCATGAAACCTTGTAATTTAACAATTTTCCTAAGGTTTCATTAAATACCTCCAAACCTTATATGTTAGCAAAGAGAAAGGGTCACAATGTGCACAATTTTTAGGATCAATATTATGGGTTATAAAGTAGGAATATACATTGAGACATTCTCAAAAAGTGAAAGTTCAATTGCACATAGCATGGATTTGATCTTCACATAGTTTGGTATCCATTATAGTTCCCAAAAAATTAATATATCAAGAAAATCCATTTGCCCAACTAAATTATTGGGTATTAAACTACATCAATTTTTTTTATTTATGATAATTCTCATAGTTTTTTATTAGGATAAAACAGGTTTTGAATGGAACCAAAACCATTTACAATAAGGTTTTGTAGTGACTGAAAACCTTATCATAACAATGAACGTTTCCAAGTGGTAAACCGTAAACAACCACCAACCAAACCACAACAATTAAAGAGAATAAGAACATGAAAAACTAACTAGAACCAAATAAGGCCAAAGCCTTAAAGTAGACTAGCTCAAGAAAAATAATAGTCCTAATAACCAAATGAAGAATAAGCCTTAAGCCAGATAAAACATACAATCACAACTACTTGAATTAGTTAGGAAACAACAAATAAACTATGTAGAAAAATAGTTCCTAAGCCAATAGTCCATAGTAAACCAACCACTTAGAAAAAAACTTTTTGAGCCATGAAGAACAATAATCCTCTCCCACAAAACTAAACTCCATAGGTAGATAGGAGCCAACTCCACCTCAAAGGGAACTACAAGAGATAAAGCTAGCTAGAGAACCTTAAGTCACCCATCATACCGATAGAGAAAATATTCACCTCAATACAAGATATCTCCACTTCAAAAGGAGACTCAGACTATGAAAATAGTAGGAGAGACAACAAACCAATGAAATGGGAAACCATAGCATCCCTCAACAAAATGAGCATTTGGGTCTTCAAAAAAATAAGAGTGCACCCCATCCATCGACAAATAAACTGAAAAAAGGATAGCCATCACTCCAATGAATGCCTTCAGTAAGGAAATATTAAGTGACATGGGAGACCTCCTACCAAGAGGGAAAGTAACCTCAACCTCACCCATGAACTCCACCTCCACCTCAAAAGGAAGGGTTTTCACTTAAAAAGGAACCACCATCCATGAATGTAGAAAGAGAAAAATAAAAGCCATCACAATAGGAACTCCCTTCAACATCAAAAAACATTGGGATGAAAGAAGATTCCATAAGAGCCCAGTCAATTGATAAGAAAAATACAAACATGAGCAGCAGGATGAAGAATACAAACATGGGATAAAACAGATGTAAACGGGCCATTGACACCGAAATTATGTTCCAAATTTCACAATTAATACCATCATATAACTTCAAAATAGCTCTGTTATATAATACAACAAAAGTGGGCATGTGTTTTTTTATGGGGGAAAGACAGAAACTTTGTAATCACCCAACTGATATTCAGGCCAGCTTAAGTTGTATGTTAATAATTCCGTACCTTCAGCATAAGAAGATTGTCACCTTGTTGGAGCGGGCATCTTGATATTATTTATTTTGGACGTTTTTCTTGCCGCCACATTCATCGTAAGATACTAATCATATGATTTGTTGGTTCCTTCGTTGCAATTTTCATTGTTTAGTATTTATATCATAGAATTGGACGAAAATGTTGCTGTCCAACTATTTTCTGACATCTGATAATGGTCTACTTCGATCAGGGTTTACTCTTTTTATGGGACTATTACATCAATTCGGCCTCTATTTTATGTAGTTCCATAATTTGTAATGCTTTTCTCTGTCGTTCATTTACTTTGTCTTAGTAGTAAAGGAAGTATCTGGTAAGAAATTTGTCTCGTCTTCTTCGTCAATGGCATTAGCCCGTGTTTCTATTGACAACTCTTAAATCGGTAGCCGCGACGTTTCGCTATAGCATTCCATGAGACTACAGGACATCTTCACGAGCTATTTAATGACACTAACCGGCTTTTCCCTTGCTATAGAGCTTCTTCTACTGTGAAACCGGCTCTCAAGAAAACCCCACACAGTAGCAATGGAGACGTGGTCGAATCTCGGGAAGATCGCGGCAACCACAGTTTTCGTGGGAACAATCGCCGGGCAGTACATCCCTGCCGAAGTCTACGAATATTTCAGAGAGCACCGACACAGGCTCTCACGATTTCTCTCTTCATACATCACTCTAGTGATTGAGGAGAAGGAAGGGTTCAGGGTCAGCGATCTTTACGAATCGGTGCAGCTTTATTTGAGCGTGCGATCCTCTTCCGCTGCCACCAGATTGAAGGTCAGCAAGCCCAAAAATGACAATGCCTTTACCTTCGCCATGGACAAAAGCCAACAAATCATGGACGAATTTCAGGGAGTCAGAGCCTGGTGGACTTTGCACACAGTGGTAAAGCCGCCTTCCTTGTTGAGTGCCACCGATGAAAATTGCTACTTCGAGCTGAAATTCCACAAGAAAGACAAAGGCAGCATATTTGAATCCTATTTGCCGCACATAATTGCGGAGGCCAAAATCATGGAGCTGAAAAGTGGTAACTCACTTACGCCCCAGCCAAAACGCTCTTTATGGAGGTTTTGATGAATGAGGCGCAGATCACACCGGCGGATGTGACTGAGGAATTGCTGAGGGCAAGTGACGATCCCTCTGCTGCTCTTCAAAAGCTGATTCAGGCTCTGCGCCAAGCCATAGAAAAGGCTGCCGTGAAAAATGAGATTTCACCGGAGACTGAAAGTGTAGAAGCCAATTTAGTTGAAGAGGAATCAACTAAATTGGCTATTATGGGTGACGCTTCAGAATATATGAAGATGTTTAGAAAGCGAGTGGGATAGATAGTGATATGTATGCTTTTCGTTTGTTTCTAGAGTTCTACTCTGTGCTTTGTTATTCCCTTCCATGGTAAGATGAACACACACCATGAAAAATTACTTGAAATTTGTTTTCAAAATAATTAAGTTGCAGCTTGATGATATAGCAAAATAATTGTCATGTCTCTTCAATCAACATATAAAGAGTGATGTAAACATTCTTGTTGTACTGTGATAAAAAATAGGTAAATGGAATCCTTATGCCCTTTCCACTCCAAAATCTTTGTAATTTTAGATGTATTTGATGGTAGGATGTATCACTTGGGGATGGTAGAATATATCAATTAATCATTAATAATATTATTAGTTAAATTGTATTTAATATTAATGATAACATATTATCTATTAAATAGTATTAAATAATTATTAAATATCTATTATTAAATATAATTTGAATTAGTATGAGAAACTAGAAATTACACCATTTGATTCTACTACTGCTACAACATCCACATCTCATCCATATTGACACCTTCATTACAAAGATTGAGAACGTTCTCCTTATCAAGATAGAATATGAAATTCTTATCACCAAGCTTTTGGTATGATAGTAATTGTGCCCAAACTGATAGCAAAGATGTATGGATGGTAAAATCCTAGATCAATACTCATTATTAGGTCTGTGTGCCTAGATTGATTATTTGATTATGTAGACTATAAACATTTGAGATTTTTTTGATGGTTTTGTCAAATACTATAGAACTATTTGATTCCCATGAAAAATATTTTTGTTCTTTATTAATTGGCAATCATCTCTTCTAGACAATTCTAGATGAACTTTTATTAGGTTCTTGACTTCTTTTTGTTACATAGAATAAAGTTTTCTAATGTAAAATAGAGGGTTTTATACTATGCAACATTTAACATCATTTAGAGAATAACACTATATTAGTACATCAATGAAAAACTATTGATTCATTGAAAAAACTTAATATAGGTGTTACAATGTT